>JAQQSZ010015208.1:0-11334 GCA_028646595.1 Phalanger gymnotis
GTTTCTTTATCTGTATGATGCAGATGATTAGACTTTTACTATGTAGCTGATGATATGATTGTGAGGAAACTTTCATAAACATAAAGCACTGAATACCTATGAGCAATTATTATGTATACTTGAAAGCCAGTGCTGAAAACTAAATATCTTTCTTAAAAATATCCCATGGCTGCCCATTAATCACTTTCTTTGCAATTTGTATGTCTACAGTGTCCTATCAATCTCTACAGGGTCAGATGATATAACTGGTGCTTCTGGATCTCTCCAACCAACCATGATGAATTTCTATCTACAGTATACATCAGGAATGTTTGCACATGTTCACCCTGAAAGGAAATGACTCCATTTGAAGTCCCTAATGATGGTATCCAATGGAAAGATGATGACTCTAAGTCCCCAAATCCTGTCTGTATATGAACAAAATAGATTAGTAAGAGCAGATGCCCCAAAAGAAAGGGTAACCATTCTAGGAAAAGAGAAATTTAACCATGAAGCTTCTCGTCAGAGCTTCAGATGTTTTCCATACCCAGAGAAAGCTGGACCCCGTGAGGCTGCGAGCCAGCTTTGGAAACTCTGCCTTCACTGGCTGAGGCCAGAGATTCACACAAAGGAACAGATCTTGGAACTGCTGGTGCTAGAGCAATTCCTGACCATCTTGCCCAGTGAGATCAGGATTTGGGTGAAGTCACAGCATCCAGAGAATATTGAAGAGGTGGTCACTATGGTGGAGGGTTTGACCCAAATGCTTGAGGAAGAAGGTGAGAAATACAGAAGAATAGAGGAAGATAGTGAAGTCTCTTCAGGATATGAGAAAAGAAAATATATAACTTGAGGTGTCTTTGGAGAAACAGTAATGAAGGGAAGAAACAGTAGGGGAGAAGGGAGATCTCTGGATTGATGGAGGAAGGAACCAAGTACCATCTACTTTCTGGGCACTGAGAACCTTTTTAACCTCGGCATTAGTCCTCTATCTCAGTTTATCTAACTCAGTCCTTACAAAGCATGTTTTTCACTGTTTTTGGTGGAAAAGCAGGGAACAGCAAAACAGTAAAAGCTTTTCTGTGAATTTTCAAAGGTTACTTCTAAAGGTTTATTGGAATTTCCATCCATCAACCAATGACTCTGAACATTGGGTTCCATAATAATACCTTGAAATTATAATTTTTTTATCCTTTGAACATCCCTGTGGGCTAAGTGAAGTAATTACAACTATCCCAATTTTACAAATTGGAAAAACTAAGGTAAATATCAACTGACATGCTCAGAGTTACATAAGTAAGGCAATAGTTAACATTGGTTTTGGTCCCAGGTCTCTTTATTTCAACCCTTTATTTTTTATTTTTATGATAAATAGAAGATATTAAACTCCTCCAAATTAACTTTCTACGAGGAACCCAGCAAATTGATCATTTCATATTTCCTAATTGAATAAAGATGTTTCTGTTGCAGAGAGTTTATTCCAAAGGATATATTAGATTAGAGACAATTGTGAGATTAAACCGTGTATCTTCAATCCTAAATCAGACTTCCGTCCTTGGAAACCTATTCTGACCACAAAGACAAACGCAGGGCCCCAGGTAGCACTATCCTCTTTGAATTTTTCTGAGCTTGTAGGCTAATCTTATTTCCACATTTCCTTCTTCCCAGCTCTATGTTCTCAGGATTCTGTCCTTCCCCAAGAGGGAGACAGAGAAAGAGAAAGAATGCTGACTGTAATACCAATAAACAGATCTCAGGTAAGTTAATTTCCTCTCCCTTTTCTGAAGAGTTGGCTGTGAGTGTAGACACTTTTCCTTCCTTTCCCTCAGGGTTTCTCTGTCAAAAAAAAAAAAAAAGCTTGTAAAGAAATCTGAATCCCTCTTGTTGGGTCACAAGAGACTTAGGTCTATCTTGGCAGATAATGGACTCTATAGAGCAATACTCATTTACTGGTGCCTTCTCTACCCAATATTTACTTCTATTTTGTGCTCAGTACTAAAATCCTGAAATTTATAAAAGAAATATAAACTACTTGGATTCCAAGACTTTATGTCTTCTTTGAAGAATAAAGGACATTATATACAGGGAATTCCAAAAGTCTCAGTACTATTGTATTAAAACTTAGAACTGCACTGAGACTTTTTGGAACACCCTGTACTTTTTAAAATCAAAAGAAATGCAAAGAAATATATGATGAAGTACCAGAAGGTGTGGTACAGGAAATAAGCGCTATATGAGATCAAAGAATGAAGAGATGCACTTGGATTGAAGAACATAAGACAGAGTCCATGCTGGTCCTGAAAGATGGTAAAATTTCATTAGATAAGGAATATGTGAAAGTAGATTACCATAAGCTCATGCAAAGAAGTAGACAGGGACATGTTTTCTGCAGTAGTCATTGTAATATACTGGCCTGGCTAGATTAGAAAGGTAATATAGTGGGGAGCGAGGGTTGAAGATGGTGTTTCAAATGCCATTGTAACTTTATGTTGAAACCAGCAAAGAACCATTCAAGTTTTCTGAGAAGGGAATTGAAATTGTGAAAATAGTGTGTTAGAAATAAATGGTGATTGTTTGGATAGTAAGGTGAAAGATAAGGAAGAGTCAAATTCCAGAGTTTTTTGCCTGGAATAATGACATTCTATGTCTTAACTGTGTCTGACTGACTATTTCAGGCTATTGAGAACATAATATTCTACTAACTCTTAACAGGCCAAGCCTCTTCCATACCCAGACTTCAGTTCTTCTAAACAAGCCTGCATTTATGTGGCTCTGAACTTTCTAGCTAGCTGACATGGGCAAGCAGTCATCTAGTAGATCTCCAACTGCATGCCTGCACTTGTGTCACCTAGACTCACATTGGGACTGAGAGTATGAAAAGTTCAAACTAGGGTGAGGGGCAGAGAGAGGTTGAGAAGGGGGTCAATTCAGCAATCAGACTTTGCCCTAGATCACACCACTTAGTGCATGCTGAAAATTTGTAGGTGCCCAGTGTGAGCCAGCACTCAGATCTTTGAAGAACATAAAACTCATTACTTAGAAAAAGCAGCAACAGAACCCCAGAGAATAAATAGCATGACCAAACAAGGCCCCAACATTTCCTTCAGAAATGTGCAAAGCCTGTTCCTTAACACAAAATCCCAATTCAGGAAGTACGGTTTGAACAATGAATAAACAAAGACACCCACAAATAAAAAGCTATTATGGAGCCAGGGATGCCCAAGACACAAAACTCTTAAGAAGAGGATGACTCCAAAATATCTATAAGCAAAGCCTCAAAGAAAAAAAAAACTTGGCCACAAGGTCATATAGAATTCTTGGAAGAAATGAAGCAAGAGTTTAAAATCATAAATGAAAGCTTTAGAGAAAAGAATTAAGAGCAGTACAGGGAAGACTTAGAAGAAGTAACAAGTTAGTATAAGAGATACAAAACTTTACCCAAGGAACAGATTCCTTGAAAATTAGAATGAACCAAACAGAGGTTAATAAATCCACAAGACAACAAGAAATATCAAAAACAAAGCTAAAACGCTGAAAAAATAAAGGAAAATAAAAAGCACTTAATATCAAAAGACAACTGGCCTATAATGATATCAAAGAGAAGTCTACCTGTCATTGGATACAAAAAAGCCAGGACCCCCAAAAAAAGATTTTTAATACCGTTTATGAAAAACAATGAAGGCCAGGCCCAATAGAACCAGAGAGAAAAATGAAAACAGAAAAGAATCCTCTGTCCCTTTCTGAAAGAAACCACAGAATGATAACTTCCAGGACCACCCTATGCAAAACCCAGAGCTCCCAGCTCAAAAAAAAATTCCTTCAATTTCTAGAAAGAACATTCACATAACGAGGAGCCATTGTTAGGATCACACAAAGACTTAGCAGCTGCCGTAATGAAGAAGTAGACTATAGTATTCCAAAAGGCAAAAGATATAACCAACAATAACAACTCAGTAAACTATACTAAGTAAAACAGAATGTGATCCTATAGAGGAAAAAAAAATGAGAGGAAAATTTAGTTTGCTACAAACTTTCATCAGCAAAATAGAGAACAGATCAGTGAACTGGGCATGCAGCTAAAAAACTAGAAAACCAACATTTAAAATACCAAACACCAAAATAGAAATTCTGAAAAGAAAAATTGATTTTTTTCAAGGAGTAAAAATTTTGAAAAGAATTCACAAGTAAATTAATAAAGACAATCATTAAAAAGTATTTTGTCCTAGTGTGCCAATAAAACCATAAACTTAAATGAAATGCATGCATATTTACAGAAATATAAAATGGCCAGATTAAAAGAAAACCAAAATAGAAAATTGGCATAACCCAATCTCAGAATGAAGATATTAAATAAGCAATAAACTAAATCCCAGGGAGCAAGGGGAAGGGGGAGTTGGGAGAGAAGAGGCGGAGTAGGAGTCCCTCAGGTGAGATGGATTTACAAGAGAATTCTATCAGACATTCAGAGAACAATTAATTGTAGTATTATATAAATTGTTTGCAAAAATATCCTACCAGATTCTATGATAAAACTGTGATCTCAGTATGAAACGAAGGAAAGAAAAAGCAGGAGAGGAAAAAAAATAAAACCAATATCCCTCATGTATATTAAAGCATAAATTTTAAATAAAATATTAGCAGAGGCTATAGAAGCACATCACAAAGATTATATACTATAGTTAGGTTAGATTTATATCAGAAATGGATGGATGATTTTTTACTCGGACAATTGCCTACATAGTAGGTCACATTAATAAGAAAAACAACAAAAATCATAGATTCAAAAATTTTTGACAAGCTATACCTATTCCTATTTAAAAACACATTAATAAATGTTCCTTTTCTTAATATAAGTAGTATCTATTTAAAACTAATAGTCAATATTATATGGAATAGGTATAAATTAGAGGCCTTTCCAGTAAGACCAGGGGTAAAAGCAAGGATGTCTATTATCACCACTACTATTGAATGTGTTAGAAATGCTAGCTAATGACAAGAAGAAAATACATAATAAATATTAGCAAAGAGGAAACAAAACTGTTGTTTTTTTTTCAGATGATATAGTAGTTTACTACTGAGTCAACTGAAAAATTATTCAAACAGCTGAGGACTTTAGTAAAATCAAATGATATAAAATATATCAATATAAATAATCATTTCTACATCTTGCCAAGGAAATTGAGCAAAAAAGAAGAAATTCCATTCCATTTAAAATAACTGCAAAATATATAAAATACTTGGAGAGTCTACCTACCAAGACATATACAGTAACTATACAAATACAACTACAAAACAATCTGTGGGTACTAGAAATGCTAGCTTTAGTAATAAGAAGAAGAGAAGAAATTGAAATACAATAGGCAAAGAAGAAACTATGTTATCACTCTTTGCAGGTAATGTAATGATTTACTTAGGGAATCCTAGAGAATCAAGTTAAAAAACTACTTGAAATAATAAAAAATTTTGGCAAAGTTGCAGGATGTAAAATAAACCCACATAAATCCTTGGCATTCCTATATATTACTAACAAAGCCCAATAGCAAGAGATAGAAAGAGAAATTCTATTTAAAGTTACTGTAGACACTATAAAATATTTGGGAGTCTACCTGCCAAGACAAACCCAAGGCCTATATGAACACAATTATGAAACATTTTTCACACAAATAAAATCAGATCTAAGTAAATGGAAAAACATCAGTTGCTCATGGTTAGGCCAAACTAATATAATAAAAATGACAATTTTACCTAAATTAATTTACTTATTCAGTGCCATCCCAGTCAAAGTACCAAAAAATTATTTTACAGAGCCACATAAAATAATAACAAAATTCATCTGGAGGAACAAAAGGTCCAGAATATCAAGGGAATTAATGAAAAGAAATGCTAGGGAAGGTGCCCTAGCCATACCAGATATCAAACTGTACTATAAAGCAGTAGTCATCAAAACTACTTGGTACTGGCTAAGAAACAGAGTGGTGGATCAATGGAATGGGTTCAGTATACAAAATGCAACATTCAACGATTATAGCAATCTACTCTTTGATAAACCCAAAGAATCCAGCTTTTGGGCTAAAAATTTGCTATTTCACAAAAACTGGGAAAATTGGGAAATGGTATGGCAGAAGCTGGATATAGACCAATATCTTACACATATTCCAAAATAAAATCAAAATAGGTTCATAATTTATGAATAAAGGCTAATACTATAAGCAATTTGGGAGAGCAAGCAATTCATGACACAACAAGAGATAGAGAGCATTACAAAATGCAAAATGGATAATTTTGATTATGTTAAATTGAAAAGGTTTTGTATAAGCAAAGCCAATGCAACCAAGATTAGGAGGGAAACAGAAAATTGGGAGAAAATCTTTACAACCAGTGTCCCTGATAAAGGCCTCATATTTAAAATATACAGGGAACTGAGCCAAATTTATATGAATACAATTTTCCAATTGAGAAATGGTCAAAGGATATGAACAGGCAGTTTTCAGAGGAAGAAACTGAAGATATCTGTAGTCATGTGAAAAAATACTCTAAATCACTTAATTAGAGGCATGCAAATCAAAATAACTCTTAGATACCACATCTCTCCTGTCAGATTGGCTAACATGACAAAATAGGAAAGTGATAAATGCTGGAGAGGATGTGAGGAAATTGGAACATTGTTACATTGTTGGTGGAGTTGTGAACTGATCCAGCCATTCTGGAGAGCAATTTGGAACTATAACCGAAGGGCTATAAAAATGTGCATACCCTTTGACCCAGTAATACTACTTCTGGGGCTATATCCCAAAGAGATCATACAAGTGGGAAAGGAACCTATATGTACAAAAATCTTTATAGCAGCTCATTTTGGAATGTCAAAGAATTGGAAATCAAGGGGATGCCCATCAATTGGGGAATGGCTAAACAAATTGTGGTATATGAATGTAACGGAATACTGTCTGTAGGAACAGACAGACTTCATTATAACCTGGAATGACTTATATGAACTGATGCTGAGTGAGGGGAGCAGAACCAGGAGATTATTATACACAATTACAGACACACGGTGTCTGTAAGAATTAACTTTGATAGACTTGACTCCTCTCCTCAATGTGAGGTTCAAAGATGGCTCCAAAAGATTCATGATGGGAAAAGCTATGCACATCCAGAGAAAGAATTACTGGGTCTGAATACAGATTGAGGAAAACTTTTTGCTCTCTCTCTCTCTTTTTTTTCTTCCTTCTTTTTTGGTTTCATTTCTCCTTTCTCATAATTCATTGCATTGGTTATAATTCTTCATTACAACTGGACCATCATGTAAATAAGTTCAATGTGAAGGTATATGCAGAACATTTGATTACATGCTATCTTGGGGGTTTGGAGGAGGAGTGGGAGGAAGAGAAAATTTGGAACCCCAAAACTTATGGAACTGAGTGTTGTAAACTAAAAACAAAAAATAAATTTACTAAAATTTAAAAAACACTGTGGAAATACAGATGTAAAGAACTGAAGAAATATTCATTGTTTATGAACACATATATGTCATAAAAATGACAATACTACCCAAATTAATTTACTTATTCAGTGCCATACCAATGAAACTACAAAATGATCATCTTACAGAGCTAGGAAAAAATAAAATAAAATTTATCTGGAGGAATAAAACATCAAGAATCTTAAGGAAAATCATGAAAAATTTGGGAAGGGACAGAGTGTAATAGTACTAGATTTTAAGCAATATGACAAGGCAATGATCATCAAAATAATTATTATTGTTTAAAATATAGAAAGCTTGATTAGTGGAGCAGATTAGATAGACAACATATGGTAGCAACCTCAGAATCCCAACAATTAGGATAAGTGCTCACTATTTAACAAAAACTGCTAGAAAAAACCAGAAAACATTCTGGTAAAAATTAGGTTTGGAGCAACAGTCACATCATATACCAAGACAAGCTCTGAATAATCACTTAGATGTGAAAGGTCTGTAAGGGCAAGCAAAGTGGGACTTTTTACTGTTTTTTCTTTTGGAATGCTTCTCAGCACTAAGGCAATCAAGTGCCTTTGATTGAGTCTTGCCTTTGTTTGTAGGAAGGCCCACACCCTTTTGCTAATTAGGTCACTAGAGGTGTGAAGCCCATGGGCCCTGAAGGAGAGTATATATACTCTGAATTTAGCATTTTGCTTAGGGCTCACTCATTGGAAGAGCGTTCCTGTGATTTGGCCAGATGAGACTTGCTAGCCACTAAGGAGCCCCCGACTTTGAAAACCCAAATGTTGATGCCTCTCTCTCTGGTAACTATGTGTGTATTGCTGTGGTCAGACTCTATTGATTTGTGTTATTTTGGTCTGTTTATAATTGTTGCTAGTAATTTCTGTTTGTATTCTTTCTGAAGTTCAGGGTATTGGCTTTTCCCTCTAAACTAAGTGAATGATATATGTTTGTTTAATTAAAGTGAGATTGTAAACCCCTTAAAGTTGCTTTCCTTAGAAAAGCAGATCAAAAAATCTGTGCTAGCAGCCCCCCATGTGCTGGTGTTGTTGGTCTTGTTGTTGGTCTTACACTTCCATAGCAGCTGCTAGTAACATTGTTGTTACAAGGTCATATCAAAAAAATTGAGGAACTAGGAAGAAGTTAACTTTCAGATCTATAGACAGAAGAATTCATAGCCAAACAAGGAATAGAAAGGATTGCATAAGATAAAATGGATGATTTTCAGTACAGGAAAAAAAAGGAGAGAAATGAAACTGTTAACTAGGAAAATATCTTTTTAGCAAATTTCTCTGATAATTGTATGATTCCTAAGATACACACACACATACACACACACAGAGAGCCAATTCAAATTTATAAAAACAAGCACTATTCTCCAGTTGATAAATGGTCCAAAGATATGAAAAGGAAGCTTTTCAAAAGAAGAAAGAAATCCAAGCTGTCAACAACCATATTTTTAAAAAATGCTCCAAATCATTATTAATTAGAGATAAGTAAAGCAATTCTGAGTTTAAAAGGAAAATGACAAATTTTTATTGGGCTATAGGAAAAACAGGCACACTAATGCATTCCAGAAAACTGTTTGGAACTGTTCTTCCAAAGTCATCAGACTGTGTATACCCTTTGACTCAGCTGTGCCACTACTAGATATGTACCCCAAAGGGATCAAATTAGAAAAGGACCTGTATGCACCAAAATATTTTATAGCAGCTCCTTTTCTAGTGGCAAAGAGCTGAAAACTAAGAGTGTACCCTTCAAATGGGGAATGGCTTACCAACTCATCATATATAATGGAATATTTTGGGGCTATAAGAAGTGATGAAAGCGACAGTTTCAAGAGAGACTTGGGAAGACTTGTATGAATCAATGTAGAGTGAAATGAGTAAAAACAGAAAAATTTATACATTAACAACAGCGTTGTAAACAAAACCAACTTAGAGTGTCTTAAAAACTCTGATCAGTGAAGTGACCAAACCATTATTCCAGAGCACTGATGATAATGAATGAGGCTACCCACCTACTGTCAGAGAGGCAAAGGATTCACTGTGCAGAATGAGACATACATTTGTAGACATGACCCATGCAGGAATTTGTTTTATTAATGCCTATTTGTTGAAACAATTTGTTATCCTTTCTTTTCATTTGGAGGAATAGGGGATCAGAGGAGAGAAAAGAAATGGCTGTTAATTGAAAAAAAAAAGTAAAATGCTTAAAATTTCATATGATTTTATTGTAGGTTCATAGGGCTTTATTATCTTTGATGTTATGAAATAGCATAATCAATTCTTAGTTCTTACTGTTGATATAGAACAGGATACTGTGGGAAGATCAAATTTAGAAATAATCATCAAACCACATTTTTGTCATTGAACTCCTATTATTAATTCCTCTTAGAATTTATAGTAGTTGGCAAAAATGGACCCTGCAATAAGTAATAAAGTACTAAATAAAATAAAATGGTAAAGAGAAGATACAGATGCTGAAGACCTTCATGATCTACAATTTGAATAATACAAGCCCCTCAAAATAATTTAAGTTAAACTATATTAATAATGTAATTTTATTAAACTACAATGTATAGCAGAAAGAACATTGAAATTGGAGGTAGCATACCTTAATTCCACTTATACAAACTAGCAAAATGACCCTGAGCAAGTCAGTTAATCTCTCTGGGCTTCAATTTTTTTCACCCCTAAAATGATGGGTATGTGATCTCTAAGAAACCTTCCACTTCTGCCATTTTATGATTCTTTTAAATACATGATCTTGAGTCTATTTAACTACTCCTTTCTCATTTTTCTTATTTGTGTAAAAATCCATGTGCCCAAACAGACACATTGATCTGCTGTTGGTGAACCAGTGAATGAATTTGTACCTATCCTGGAATGCAGTTTGGAATCATATACAAAAAGTTACCTAACAATATATGCCCTTTGACCCAGACATACCACTGCTTGGCCTATACCCAAAAGAGATCAATAAAGAGGGAAAAGTCATATATGCATGAAAATATTTATAAAAGCTCTTTTTGTCATGGCAAAAAACCAAAACAAAACCTAGAAGCCTATCAATTGGGGAATGGTTGAACAAATTGTGGTATCTGAATGTGATAAATGTTATTGGGCTGTAAGAAATGAGGAAAGAGATGATTTCAAGGAGACATGGAAAGCCTTACATGAACTTATACAGAATGAATCAAAACCAGAACAATTTCTACTATAACATAAATATTCTAAACAAGAACCATTTTGGAGAGTTATAAACTGACAAAGAATGAAATGAGCAGACCCCCAGAACCATTTATAGAATAACAAGACAGTAAAAGCAGTATTAAAGGTATAAGAACTATGATCAATACAGTAACCATCCATGATTCCAGAGAATTAATAATGAAACATACTCTCTGCCTCCTGAAAGAGAAATGGTAGATTTTGGGTATGGAATAAAACTTATGTTTTTGGATACAGACAATGAGGGGATTTATTTTGCTTGACTATGCATTTTGGTTATAAGGAATTTGTTTTTCTTTTTCATTGGGGGGAGAGACGGGAAGGAGAAAGAATAGATTTCTGTTCATTTTTTTTAAATTTAAAAGCAGATGTTGTGAACAGTTGTGCAATGTTCCATGCTTTTTCAAATGAGATCACTGTATTATTAGCTTTGTTTAATTGTTTGCTTCGCTACAAGAGATCTCTCATAGAATGATAATAATCTATAAATTTCGTAATGTTAAAAAAAGCCCATGGGCTCAGGAAGTGAAGGATGACGGTTGAAGGCCTCATCTTCTAAAAAGTCTCAATTCTATCCTGACTCCAGAGTAAAGAGATCAAGCACTTGTCACATGCTATGGCTTATCACCATCTTTTTTCCCTTTC
>JAQQSZ010015209.1:0-11334 GCA_028646595.1 Phalanger gymnotis
CCTAAATTACTTCAATGACCATGCCAGCTCCCCTCCATCTTCTCTCAAAACTCTTCAGTGGCTCACTATTGCCTCTAGGATTAAAACATAGATTTCTCAGCCTAGCATTTAAAACCTACTTAATTATGGCTGCCACTTACTTTTCTAGTCTAATGACATTCTACATTATTGGTTCCAGCAACACTGACTAGCTATTCTTAACATATGGAATTTTATCTCCTCTTTGTCTTTGCACCAGTGTTGCCCTACATGTGGAATGCCTTCCTTCTTCACCTCAGCCTCATAGAATCCCTAGCTTTCAAAGCATACCTCTGACCTACATGAGACCTTTGCCACCTAGTTATTAACTCTGTCTCTGTCTTTGTTTATCTGTCTCTCTCTTTCTCTATTTCTATCTATGTGTATATATATATATGTATATATAAAGTGTGTGTATGTATATATATATATGTATACATATATACACACACATACATATATAAATAGATGCATGTTTTATTTTGCAAATACTTCATACTTGTCTTCATGTTCTTTTTATCCCCACCAAAAAAACATAGGGACTATTTAATTTTTGTCTTTTTTAGAGAGGAGACATTAAGGGAAAATCTAGGAAAATCTTCATAGAGAAAGTGGCATCAGAGAGTTGGATCTTAAAAGAAGGGATAGATTTCAACATACAAAGAAGGTAGGAGTTCATTCTTAGAGGCAGGAAGGGACAGAATGGGAATGGGTTCAGAGCACAGTCTAGCTTAGAGCTTAGAGTATATGGAAGGGAATAATATGAAATAACTCTGGAAAGGTAAATTGAGGAGATATTAAGTAGGCCTTGAATGTCAGAATGCAGAGTTTATATTTCATTCAGTAGACAATAGGGAAGCCCTGGTGTTTTTTCTTTGTTTGTTTGTCTGTTTAGTATAGAAATAATGTGCTAAGATTACTGGGGCAGTAATGCATAGGCTCGATTGGAGAGGGTTAGAATGAAGTCGGGGGAACTACTTAGGAGACTATTACTGTAGCCCAGGCAAAAGGAAATGTGAATCTAAATTAGGGTGATTATAGTGAGAGCAGAAGGGAAGGAACAGTTGCCCCTGAAGTAAAATTGATGTCTGGGTCTGTGTCAATGCTCAGATCTCAGTTTGCAGGGCTCAGAGTGGTTTAACTTTGAGTTTCACAGATAGAAAATCTTTTGCATTCACATTAAGCCACTCCATTTTTGAGATCAGCTCATCCCTAAGCTGTCAGCGGCAGAGACTTTCCCAGCTTTAAGCTAAAGGAGCATGACATGTCTTTGGTCTCCCTGTCAAAGTACTATAAGAAATTCTTGATCTGGACATTCTGCATGCATCTATAATTCAAAATATTTTTTAAAAAAGTCTAATTTAGCTAATCCATTGTCATCTGTCCTCCTGTAGTTAACCGACTAGGGGAATTGTCTTTAAGAAATCCTTTAGCAAACATTGCTTTAGAAAACCACATCCCTTCTCCTGGGAGCATTCTGTATTAACAATGACAAGTAGGCAATAGAAATGGTAGCTGATTTAGAATTCATTCATTGTTGAGAAGCTTTTTACAAATGTATCATTTGAAGGGAAACAGATATGGAAACGGAGAGACTCTAGACCTGGATAACTGTGGACTAGACAGTAAATTGAAAAGCTTTTGCACAAACAAAATTATGCATCTAGGATAAGGAGGGAAATGGTAGCCTGGAAACAAATATTTGCATCAAATTTCTCAGATAAAGGTTTGGTTTCTAAGATACATAAACATATTAGGAAGAATGAATTGTGCTATGAATTATCTATGTGGCCTTAGGCAAACCTCAGCAGTTTCTTTTACAAATTTAGAGGATGGGACTAGACGGAGCTAGAAATGCTTCAGCTTTAAAATTCTCTGATTCTCAGAAACAATCTTCTTGTGATTTTTCAGGTGTTTATCATGCAGTTCACGAATTATCCGCATCCTTGATTCTGTGGTTTTTTTTTTCCTTCTGCTGCTTTCTTAATCATCCTAATGCATACTTCAATTAGTCAAAACCTTTAGCGGTTCACTGCATGAAGTCCTTAGCCTTGATATTCAAGGCCTCTCCAATCTGGTTCCAAATTCTGCTGAGACTTATCACACTCCCACACTATGTTCCTCAAATTGTACTATTCAATAATTCAGCCCAATTTTTCTAGTCTCCCTGTATTTGCTCACACTTTCTCCTGTTCCTGGATTTAATTTTTCTGTTGTTTTACTATCCCTGCTGTTGAAATTCTCCCTATCCTTCAAAGCTCAGTTCAGATGCCATCTCTGCCATAATACTTTTCCCAGTTCCCCCAGAATCTTTCCCCTAGCACTGGATTTATATTTCTTCCTATGCACCTATGTGCTCTTTTGAATACTTGTCTACCTGCCTAATCTCTATGACTTGGTTGTAAGCTCCTAAAGAATAGAGACTCAGTTTTACTAATATTTGTCTCCCCCATCACCTCATGTGGCCCATTTATTTCAATGGATCTGTGATCTCATTAGTATAGACATTTCTTCCACAAATTCAGATATTGCAACCTTTCTGTAGTCTTTCATTTCTTTGCAATTCTTATCTATATCTTTCCACAGATCATCCATAAAGTACTTTCCCAACATACTAGAGGCTTTCCTCTGATTCCTTTACTGTCCCACCGGCACCAATGCAGCACACAGGCTGTTCATCTCACCCCACAACTGGCTTACAATCTTTCTAGTCTTTGTTTTATACCATTTCCTACACAGAAGTAATCGTTGGTAATAGTCTATTCAATTCAACAAGCATTTATTAGATATCTATTATAAGCTCTTTCTGTATCCATTATGAATCTTTTCATTCCCCACAGTGACATAGTACACAGTTGACATTTAATAAAATTAGGGCTTTGTTGAACTGAATTTCCCATGGGCCATTTCACTGTTCATTAACAAACAAATTAGAGAAAGGAAGAGGGAGGGAATAAGAATTTATTAAGCATCTATTATGTATCAAGCACTGTACTAGGTGCTCTACAAATACTATGCAGGAAAGGAAAGCAAGAAAAATTGAAACAAACTAAATTTGACAGCAGCATCTAAAAATAATTTGGAAAAGAATTTGGTGGAAAACAAGGTTAAACTATGAACTCATTTCTTCCATTACCATGAACAACTAAGAGTTCATGAGGATCACCAAATATTTGATGCCCATTGTGTTTTTTGCATATAAAATACTCAACAAACATGAATGGCAGATTTAAACTTCAAATTCATGCATTCATTCAACAAAAATTCATTAAGCGTGTAATGTGTACAAACTGCTTTAATAGCTAGCTGGCATTTACATTGTACTTTAAGGTTTGCAAAGTTCCTTACATAGGTTACTTCATTTGATTCTCACAATCCCTAAGAGTTGGATGCTATTATTATTATCCCCATGTAACAGTTGAGGAAACTGAGGCAGGCAGAGATTAAGTGACTTGCCCAGGGTCACAGAGCTACTAAGTGTCTGAGGCTGGATTTGAACATAGGTCTTCCTAACTCTAAACCCAGCACTCAATCCACTATGCCACCTAGCTGCCTCCAGACTTGGTCAGCCTCAGAGACATCACTAACTGCTTCCACCTCCACCACCTCTCTAGGATTGATACCCTTCTCTACACACACACACACACACACACACACACACACACACACAGAGCCACTACCCTAGTTGAGGCCTTCATCATATTGCTCCAAATAACTGAAATAACTAGAAATTTCTAAATAACTAGAAATTCAGGTCAAAACAACTCTGAGGGTTCACCTTTTACCCATAGAGTTGGCAAAGATGTACACTATGTAAATAGTCCATGTTGCGGGTGTCATGGAAAGATAGAAAAATATAATTAGTGGAGCTATGAATTGGTCCAACAATTCAGAAAAATAATTTTTATTTTTTTATTCTGAACTTAAACATCAAAAAAGCCTTACTGAATATACAAAAGAATTCAAAAAGAGTATTACTATGATACCATGAATCTCCATTTGATATAACTTGCTTTAAAAATAAAAGTATAAAATAAATTCCTGCTTTAACACCTTCCTCCCAGGATTATTGTGAGGACTAAATAAAACAATATTTGTAAAATACTTAGCATAACTCCTGACAGATAGTAGGTACTTAATAAATGTCTATCTCCTTTCATCCTCCCTTCTATGAAAATTCAAAAATGTTTCAATGCCTCTCTTTTTTGGACATTATTATTTCTAAACACCCCCTTCCCCTCAACTACCACCCCAATTAAAAACAAGAGAAAATCGACCTTCGTAACAAGAAGGCATAGCCAAGCCAAATGAATCCACGCAGTGACAGTGTCCAAAATATATATTTCTTTATGCATCTTGAGTCTAACACCTCTCCATCAAGCAGTAGGTATTGTTTTATCATAGGAATGCTAGAGACATGGTTAATCATTGCATCAATTAGAATTCTTAAGTTTTTCAAATTTCTTTTTCTTGTCATTATATAAATTGTTCATCTGGCTCTGCTCACTTCACTTTGCATCAATTAATACTACTCAGGATTCACTTCTTAAGGTACAATAATATTTATATATAAGGTATGATAATATTGATATACATACTTTGTTCAGTCACTTTCTGACCTTTTCATTGGAAATGCTTGAAGTTCTCTATGCCATTAAAGGTCAGTTTTTCTCTATAGGATTATACTCAGCTTTGAAGGGTAAGTTGTTTTTAGATGTAAGCCTATACCTTGCCTCTTGGAATATTGTATTATAAAATCTCCTCCTGTTTATGGTAGACCTGCTAAGTCTTGGGTGATGCTTGGGTTCCTTGGTACCTGTACTACTTCTTGCTGAATGCTTACAGTATTTCTCTTTGACATGAAAGACCTGGAATTTGGCTATGACATTACTGGAACTTTACCTTTTGGATTTTCTTTCAGGAGGCGATTGGTGGGCTCTTTCTGCCTTTGCTTTGCCTTCTAGTCCTAGTTTTCATTTATGATTTCTTGAAATATAGTATCTGGGCTTTTAAAATATCATGATTTTCACAGTATACAGTGATTCTTAAATTGTCTCTCCTTAAATTGAAAAAGAAGGACATACTTCCCAGGTCAGTCATTTTGTTATATCAAATATCACACATTTTGTTCTTTTTCAATCTTTTGATTTTGTTCTACTATTTCTTGATTTCTCAAAAATTCATTGACTTCTTCTTGGTCTATTCTAGTTTTCAGGGTATCTATTATTTGGGACATTTACTACTTTCTCTTCTAAACTATTTATTCTTCTAATTTTTTTATCTCTTGATTAATGTCTTCTAGGAATTCATTTAGTCCTTATGGAAAATCCATTGTTTTAGAAAGCGATTTGGAATCACACAAAGAAAGTGACTAAAATTTCCATACCCTTTGATCCAGAAAACCTACTTCTAGATATACAGGTATACCCCAAAGAGGTCAATAATGGACGAGGGGGAAGCCTCACATACACCCACATATCTTTCAGCATTTTTGTAGTAGCAAAAATATGTAAACAAAATATATGCCTATGAAATGAAGAATAGCCAGTTATAGTACAAGAACATAAACAAGCTGTGATGCATGATTCTAAATATTATTGCACAGTAAGAAAAAATTAATATGATGAATACAGAGAAGCATGAGAAGACTTACATAATCTGATACAAAGCGAAGTAAGTTGAAGCAGGAAAACAATATAAACAATGACCACCACAATGTAGATAGGAAAATAAAAAACAATGCTAAAAATAAAACATGTATGCTATGGAACCAAGGTTGAGTCAAAGATGAAATATTAAAAGGTACCTCCCTACCTTTTTTTCAGAGGTGAGGGACTACAGATGTGCCAATATACACTATGTGTGTGTGTGTATATCTATCTATATATATATATATATATACACATATATATAGATATACATCAGACTTTTTATGTGTGAGAGTTCTGCTGAAATTTTTTGCATTCTCATTTTTATTCTTGGTTATGGCTCTTTAGGAAGGAACAAAAAGACGCATATATTGTGAAATGTAGGTAATTTAAATTAGAAGACTTAAATAAAAGTCCATTTTTAAAAATTAGACATAACCTATGCTCTCATAGAACTCACAGCCTGGTAAGGGGGCAAGACACAAACACAGGTCAGAAAAACACACACTGCATCATTAATCTATAGGAGAAATATTAGCAAAATGCTATGTAAAATCTAAAGGAGGTCATTCATTACTAAAAGGGAGATTACGAAAGACTTATCAAAGGACTTAATATCTATTATCTCATTTGATCTCCATAATAACCCTTATGAGCTATACAATGTTTATAGATGCAGATCACAAAACAAATCAATGGTAAGGCCCAGCCTCAAACCCACGTCGCCTAACTTTGAAGTCCATTTTGCAGCTACATCCACATTCACTCACTTTCCCAGATGCCCACTAACAACACATATGCCACTTCTGCCTTAATTTTAGCATCTTTTTAAAAAATTTCAACATCAATTAAAGCCACTGGAAACCCAAGTCTTATAAAGTACCTGCATACTCTCAGAATGCAAAGTCAACATAGGGTTGAAAAGCACTGGTCCAGGGCTGCCTCCAGCAGTTTCACCAGCTTCCAAAAGGATCCCTACAAAAAATGACTAAGTGACTTGAGGTAAGGGTACCAGATGGATCTTAATGGACAGGCACTCGATCCCAGAGAAGCTCTGCAATGGTCATTATCACTGCAGTTTTATTTAGCCATTGCCAGGCAACCACAGCACAGATGGTCAACATCATAATTGTTTCACTGCTTTGAGCCTTTGCCTGAATGGTCCACAAACATGAGAGAAAAGCAGAAACAAAAAAGAAAAAATCCTAATCAAGAATAGTGCTGATACTGTCTCCGCTATACTAACAAACTGTGTGACACTGATAGGATTCTTCACCTCTCTAGTCTTGTTTCTTCATGGTAGAATTGGGGTTTGACTAGGTAACAGTAAAACAGTAAACCCTTACATAGCCACTGAAGATTCCAAAGCAATTTCTCCATAACCACCTTTCAAAGTAGGTAGTGCAAATATGATTATCCCATTTTATACATAAAGAAATGGACTCAGAGAGGTCGTTTTCCATTTTTAGGTCTACTTTTCTATTTTTTAATTAAGAAAACAACTTGAGCTTGCTGATCGTCACACCACTAAGGTCTATTTCATTTACAGGATTCAATATATTTCACCCCTAAACTTAGAAAATCTACAATCAGATAATCAGTACATAAGTAATAGCTGTTTGCATTACTGTTAAAATCCTACTCACTCTTCAAGACCAGACTCAAAGGCTATCTCTAAGGACAACTTCCTTAATCCTTCAATGCTCACATCTCTCTTAACACTCTGCACCATGCCTATGATATTTCTATTAAGACTGGAGAGTGCTAGATTTCCACCCATATGTTGATGCTCCCTCAAATATCTTAATTTCCCAGTTCCTCAGTCTCCTCAAATCCCATGACCTCTAGGGCAGCCTTGCACAAAGCTAATCATGTCTTAGATCTATCAGCTCAGAGTTACAGCATATAGAGTGCTAGGCCTTGAATCAAGAAGACATGAGTTCAAATCTGTCCTCAGACAATTATTAACTATGTGAACCTGGGCAAGTTACTTAATCTCAATCTCTGTCTCTCCCTCTCCCTCTCTCTCTCTCTCTCTCTGTCTCCCTCTGTCTGTCTGCCTCTGACTCTCTGTCTGTCTGTGTCTTTCTCTGTCTCTCTGTCTGTCTCAGTCTCTGTCTCTCTCTGTCTCTCTGTCTCTCTGTCTCTCTCTCTCTCTCTCTCTCTCTCTCTCTCTCTCTCTCTCACACACACACACACATTCTCATAAAATGGGAACTAAAAGTAGCACCTATCTCCCAGGATTGTTGTGAGGATCACATGAGATAATACTTATAAAGCATTTACCATAGTACCTGGCACATAGTAGAGAATAAATATCCATTCCCTTTTTCTTCTCCTATCACTCACATACTCCACTTCCATGATCAAAAACTCTTATATCCCATTCCTCTACACCAGGAGTTCTTGACCTTTTTGTGTCTTGGCCCTTTTAGGCAGTCTGGTGAAACCTTTGGACCCTTTCTTAGAATAATGTTTTTTAAATAATTCAAGCAAATTCTAAATTTCCATTAGAGGTCAGTGAAAATAAAGATATAATTCTTTCTCAGTCAAGTTCACAGACCCCATGAAATTTCCAAGGAGTCTGTGGATCCCCTCTATTTGATTATAGCTTCCTCTCATGCCATTTCTCACTATTCCTTACTCCCTCCTAAACTTAGCCTTTGCCTTCACCATGACTCCATTTCTCCATCCCCTCAGGACTCTCACTCCACCACTCCTACTTTGACTTCACTTTCTTCTTTTCCTAGCCTCAATCACTTCAACTCTACACTATCTTCCATTCTCAAATCCCTCACCCCTTTGTCTTATCATCACACATCTCTTGCCAAACCTCAGCCCTGGATCACTCCCAACATCTGCCTCCTCTACCTCTACACACATCCTGCTGAAAAGAGTTGGTCAAAATCATTTAACCAAGGTGACTAGATATACTACTGAGCCCTCACTGCTGCAAGGCAATCCTTCTACATTTGCCAAGAGCTCCCTCTTGTCCCCCTTTCTTCATCTCAAAAAACCTTTGACTCGTCATTCACTACTTTCTTCTCCTTTATTCCAGGCCTCCAGAACATCTCTGTCTCATCCATCCATTTCTCATTACTCACACAGCTTTCATCCTAGTTCAGGTTCTCATCATCTCTTTCATGGAATTGCAATATCCTCCTAATTAGTTTCTCTGCATCAAAACAGGGAAAGGTCACCCATTTGGGTTTTGCATTGAATCAAAACTATTTCTCCCTAATTTCTACCTTAGTTCTTTGCTTTGGGGCCAAGCAGGAGTCTTGCCATTTTTCCACATAATAGCCCTTGAAAACAGCTATCATGTGCCATCTAAGACTTTCTTCTTCTAGCCTAATCATCCCCAATTTCTTCAAATGATCCTACTGCTTCACTTTCAGTCCCTTCATTATCCTGGCTTCCTTTCTCTGAAATTATTCCAGCTTGTTACTGGCCTCTAGTATGAAGAATAAGTCTTCTCCCTTCTTAAAATCAGGATAATGTTTGCCTATCTCTAGTCCCATAGTACCTCTTCATTTGCCAGGTTCCTCATGTGTGAAGTAAATAAAATGTGAAGACCTCACAGGGAAGATATGTACTAAGAAATGTTTAAAAAATCAAGAAATAGGGAAATAGGGAAGTGGAAAATTCTAAGGCCATGAGAGCCTGATTGTTCAGCCTCTGGGAAAGTGTACCCTGAAACTTTTTGTTCTCTCTTCTGGTTCCGGTTTAAAGATTTGCTCAGTAAGAATAGGGTCACTGTGGCCTGCTTTCCCTTACTGTAAAAGTACTGTAGAAGAATGGAGAGGGTCTCCCCCTCCCCTTATCCTATTCTCCTTCTTTAGATTTATAGATGTCACCTCAGTTGTAATCATTAACTAAGGGAATGGGAATTGGAGTTTCTGTGCCTCAATTTCCCGGTTCTTTGTCTAGCTTTCATGCTCAGATTGTAAGCCCGCCTCCCAGCCAATGGTGAGAAGGGTCAGAGGTGGGCAGGGAATCCTCTTGTGTTAGGTATAATTATTGGTGCTTTGCCTCTTGTAAAGTACCTCCCTTGCTAGATCTGTTCTAGCAGAGGATGTCCTATTCTCAAGAACTGAATAAAATTTATTTCTGTTCCCACCCTGAGATGGCTCCTTATTATAAATTTAATTGGTGAGGGTCTTTCATCCCACACACTCACAAAACCCTGACAGCAGGGTTAGTCTATCTAGGCCAGATGTCTTGAATTCGTTGTGAGAAATCAGGTACTCTCTTGCTTATTTCAATTGTAACTATTAATATTTTTGTTCTTTCTTCCCATTGTGAAGATCATTCTCCTTGATGGAGAAAACAAACAAAACACTAGTTGAGTAGTTCTGCATTCTCTCCTTCATGTATTATTATCATCTTCCCATCCACAATAAGAAAAGTTTCTATCCCTTCTTTAATCTTTTTGTTCTTTATATGACTTTTTTTAATTTCGATTAATCTTTTTTTTAATTTATATTTTTTAATATGTTTAGTTTTCAGCATTGATTTTCACAGGCGTTTGAATTACAAATTTTCTCCCCATTTCCTCCCCACCCCACTCCAAGATGGCGTACACTCTGGTTGCCCTGTTCCCCAGTCTGCCCTCCCCTCCGTCACCCCATTCCCCTCCCATCCCCCTTTCCCTTCCTTTCTTGTAGGGCAAGATAAATCTCTATGCCCCATTGCCTGTGCATCATATTTTCTAGTTGCATGAAAAAAAACTTTTTTACTTTTGAACATCTATTTTTTTAAAACCTTGAGTTCCAATTTCTCTCCCCTCTTCCCTTCCCATCCTCCCTCCCTAAGAAGTCAAGCAATTCAACATGGGCCACATGCGTATCATTATGTATAACCCTTCCACAATACTCATGTTGTGAAAGACTAACTATATTTTGCTTCTTCCTAACCTATCCCCCTTTATTTAATTTTCTCCCTTGACCCTGTCCCTTTTCGAAAGTGTTTGTTTTTGATTATCTTCATCCCCATCTGCCCTCCCTTCCATCATCCCCCGTTTTTTCATCTTCTTCCTCCTTCTTTCCTGTGGGGTAAGCTACACAACTGAGTATGTATGGTAATCCCTCTTCAGGTCAGATCTGGTAAGGGCAAGATTCACTCATTCCCTGTCACCTGCCTTCTCTTCTCTTCCTACAGAACTGCTTTTTCTTGCCACTTTTATGCGAAATAATGTACCCCATTCTATCTCTTCCTATCTCCCTCTCTCAATATATTCCTCTCTCATCCCTTATTCATCTTCAGCTCATCCTATGCTTACTCTGTGTGTGTGTGTGTGTGTGTATATATATATATACATATACACACATATATATACATATATACATACACATACATATATACACATATATGTATATATACACACATAAACATGTATACATACACATACACATACATAAACATATACAAATATACACATACATATACACACATGCATATTCCCTTCAACTACCCAAATATTGAGGTCTCATGAATCATACACATCATCTTTCCATGTAAGAATGTAAACAAAACAGTTCAACTTTAGTAAGTCCCTTGCAATTTCTTTTTCTTGTTCTTTTTCTTGATTACCTTTTCATGCTTCTCTTGATTCTTGTGTTTGAAAGTCAAATTTTCTATTCAGCTCTGGTCTTTTCACTGAGAAAGC
>JAQQSZ010015210.1:0-11334 GCA_028646595.1 Phalanger gymnotis
CTCTGCTGCCCCAGGGGCAAATGGCCGGAACCGCAAACTCAGTCACACAGCTTTTCCCACTAACCTTCTCTGCTGTCTTTGCTCTTTGTGGGTTGAGAGGTCTGGTACATGCCACAGCTCGATATTTCGGGATGCCAGTGCACTTTCCGCTCGTCTCCTGGTCTGGTAGGTCCGCGTCTGGTCTGTTCGCGCCGTGCGCGCTGCGCTCAGCTCCGCTCCCCTCCCCTCCCCTCCGCTGGGGGCTGGGAGGTCCGTGTGTGACCGACCTTACCCAGGGACCATCCAGGCTGTCCTGCGGTGGAGCCCAGCTTCCCTCTGCCACTTTGTGGGTTCTGCAGCTCTAAAATTGGTTCAGAGCCATTGTTTTATAGGTTTTTGGAGGAACTTGGTGGGGAGCTCACGCCAGTCACTGCTTCCCAGCCGCCATCTTGGCTCTCTCCCAGATTTTTTACAGTATCAGCATTTATATGCAAATTGTGAACCCATTTTGACTTTATTTTGGTATATGATCTAAGATATTGTTCTATGCCCAGTTTCTGCCGTACTGTTTTCCAGTTTTCCCAGCAGTTATTGTCAAATAATAAGTTTTCATTGCAGAAGCTGCAGTCTTTGAGATTATCAAACAGTAGCTTACTGTAGTCATTGACTATTGCATCTTACAGAACTAACCTATTCCACTGATCCACTACTCTATTTCTTAGCCAGTACCAAGTTGTTTTGATGACTGCTGCTTTATAAGACAGTTTATTTTCTGGTATAGCTAGGCCAACTTCCCTAGCATTTCTTTTCATTAATTCCCTTGATATTCTGGACCTTTTCTTCTTCCAGATGAATTTTGTTATTATTTTGTCTAGTTCTATAAAATGATTACTTGGTAGTGTGATTGGTATGGCACTAAATAAGTATATTAAGTAAGGTAAAATTCTCATTTTTATTAATTTGCTCAGCTAACCATGAGCAACAGATATTTTTCCAGTTATTTATATCTGACTTTATTTGTGTGAAAAATATTTTGTAATTTTGTTCGTATAGTTCCTTGTTTTGTTTTGACAGGTAGACTCCCAAATATTTTACAGTGTCTGAAATAACTTTAAATGGAATTTCTCTTTTTATCTCTTGTTGTTGGGTTTTGTTAATAATGTATAGGAAACCAGAAGACTTATCTAGGTTTATTTTATATCCTGAAACTTTTCTGAAGTTATTTATTATTTCGAGTAGTTTTTTACTTGATTCTCAAGGATTCTTTAGGCAAATCATATCATCTGCAAAGAGTGATTACTTAGTTTCTTTGCCTATTCTAATTCCTTCATTTTGGGGTGGGGCAGGGCAATTGGGGTTAAGTAACTTGTCCAAGGCCACGCAGCTAGTACCTGTGTCAGAGGCCGGATTTGAGCTCAGATCCTCCTGACTCCAGGGCCAGTGCTCTACTCACTGCACCACCTAGTTGCCCCTCAATTTCTTTTTCTTCTCTTATTGTTAATGTTAACATTTCTAGTAGCAAATTGAATAATACAGGTGATAATGGACATTCTTGTTTCACCCCCAATCTTATTGGAAATGCATCTAGCTTATTCCCATTATATGTAATGCTTGCTGATGGTTATAGGTAATGCTACTTATCATTTTAAGGAAGACTCCATTTATTCCTATGCTTTCTAGTGTTTTTAGTAGGAATGGGTGTTGTATTTTATCAAAAGTTCTTTCTTCATCTTTTGAAATAATCATATGGTTTCTTCTAGTTCTGTTGTTGATATGATCAATTATGCTGATCATTTTCCTAATATTGAAGCAGCCTTGCATTCCTGGAATAAATTCTACCTGGTTATTGTGTATCATTCACATGATAAGTTGCTTTAATCGTCTTACTAATATTTTATATAAAATTTTTGCTTCTATATTCACTGGGGAAATTGATCTATAATTTTCTTTCTCTGTTTTGACTCTTCCTGGTTTAGGTATTAGTACCATATATGTGTCACAAAAAGAATTTGGCAGGATTTCTTCCTTACCTCTTTTCTCGAATAGTCTGTAAAGGATTGGAATTTATTGTTCTTTAAATGTTTGATAGAATTCCCTTGTAAATCTGTTTGGCCCTGGAGATTTTTCCTGGGGAGTTCATTGATGGGTTGTTCAGTTTCTTTTTCTGAGATGGGATACTTTAAGTATTTCACTTCCTCTTCTGTTAATCTGGGCAATTTGTATTTTTGTAAATATTCATCCATTTCCCTAACATTGTCAAATTTATGGGTATACAGTTTTGCACAACAATTCCTAATTATTGTTTTAATTTCCTCTTCATTGCAGGTTAATTCAACCTTTTCATTTTTGATAATGGTAATTTGGTTTCTTTTTTTTCTTTTTGTTAAGTCCAATTGACCAAAGGTTTATTAATTTTATTACTTTTTTCATAAAGCCAGTTCTTAGTTGTATTTATTAGCTCAATAATTTTCTTGATTTCAGTTTAATTAATCTGTCTTTTGGTTTTCAGTATTTCTAATTTAGTCTTTAATTAGGGATTTTCAATTTGTCCTGTTTCTAGCTTTTTCAGTTGTAGGCCCAATTCATTGATCTCTCTTTTCTCTACTTTATTCATGTAAGCATTCTGAGATATAAAACTTCTCCTAAGAACCACTTTTGCTGCATTCCATAAGTTTTGGTATGTTGTCTCATTATTGTCATTATCTTGAATGTAGTTATTAATGTTTTCTATGATTTGTTTTTTGACCCACACATTCTTTAGGATTAGATTATTTAGTTTCCAATTACTTTTTAGTTCATCTTTCCATGGCCCTTTATTACATATAATTTTTTTGCATCATGATCTGAAAAGGATGCATTGACTGTTTCTGTCTTTCTGCCCTGAATTGTGAGGTTTTTATGCCCTAGTACATAGTCAATTTTTATGTATGTGCCATGTACTGCTGAGAAAAAGGCATATTCTTTTCCATCTCCAATCAGTTTTCTCCAGAAGACTATCATATCTACTTTTTCTAAAATTCTATTCACCTCCTTAACTTCTTTCTTCTTTATTTTGAGGTTAGAATTAGCAAATCCAGAGAGGGGGAAGTCGAGGTCTTCCACTAGTATAATTTTGCTGTCATTTTCTTCCTGTAACTCCTTTAACTTCTCCTCTAAGAATTTGGATGCTATACCACTTGGCGCATATATGTTAAATAACGATATCACTTCATTGTTTATGGCATCTTTGACAGGATGTAGTTTCCTTCCTTATCTCTTTTAATGAGATCTATCTTTGCTTTTGCTTTGTCTGAGATTAGGATTGCTACCCCTGCTTTTTTTTTGTTTTTTACTTCAGCTGAAGCACAATATATTCGACTGCAGCCTTTTACCTTTCCCCTGTGTGTATCCCCCCGTTTCAAACATGTTTCTTGTGAACAACATATTGTAGGATTATGGTTTTTAATCCATTCTGCTATTCACCTCAGTTTTATGGAAGAGCTCATCCCATCCATATTCACAGTTACTATCTGTTTTTCCCTTCATCCTATCCCCCCTCCAGTTTATGCTTTTATTTCTCCCTTCTCCCATCCCCCCTCAAAAGTTTTACTTTCTTTCCCTTCTAACCAATCCCTCTCCTTCCTTTCCCCTTTCCCCTCCTACTGGTTGTTAGGGCAGTTTAGATTTCCATACTTAATAGATTATGTTATTCCCTCCTTGAACCAAATCCTATGAGAGTAAAGCTCAAACAATGTTCTTCTTCCTCCCTTCTTTCCCTCTACTATAAATGCTTTTGTGCCTCTTTATGTCATGTAATTTACTCTTTTCTGCCTTCTCCTCACTTCTTTTACCATAACAATCATGTTGCACCCCTTAATTAGGTTTTTTATCATCACATCAGTTAATTTATAGCCACACCTTCTGTGTATATAAATATATATACATATACATATATATCTTTTAAAAGTTGTAATAAATATACCATTCTCAAGATTAAAAAGTATCATACTCCAATATAAGGATGTAAACAATTTGCCCTTATTGAATAACAAGGTTTTTTCTCCTTTTTTCCTGTTTATCTTTTATGCCTCTCCTGAGACTTGTACTTGAAGATCAAACTTTCCATTGAGCCATGGTCTTTTCATCAGGAAGGTCTGGAAGTCCCTTGTTTCACTGAATGTCCATCTTCTTGCCTGAAAAATTATGCTGAATTTTGCTGGGTATTTGGTCCTTGGATGTAGTCTAAGCTCCTTTGCCTTACAGAATAGCATATTGCAATCCTTCTGATCTTTTAATGTAGGAGCTGCAAGGTCTTGTGTGATCCTGACTATAGTTTCTGATATTTGAATTGTTTCCTTCTGACTGCTTGCAGAATTTTCTCCTTGACCCCATAATTCTGGAATTTAGCTACAATATTCCTTGGAATTTTCAATTTGGGATTTCTTTCAAGAGGTGATTGGTGAATTCTTTCTATGACTATTTTTACCTCTGGTTCTAAGACCTCAGGGCAATTTTCTTTGATGATTTCTTGAAAGATACTGTCAAGGCTCTTTTTTTTTTATCATGGCTTTCCACTAGACCAATAATTCTTAGATTAACTCTCCTGGATCAATTTTCTAGGTCAGTTGTTTTTTCTATATTTTTATAAAATTTCTATATTTTACATTTTCCTCTATTTTTTCATTCTTTAGATTTTGTTTGACTGATTCTTGATGCCTCATGGAGTCATTACCTTCTACTTGCCCAATTTTAATTTTTAATGAACTGCTTTCTTCAATTAGCTTCTGTACCTTCTTTTCCATTTTACCAATTGTACTTTTCAAGGATTTATTTTCTCCCTTTAGGTTCTATACCTCTTTATTCATTTCACTAGTCTTGCTTTTTAAAGATTTGTACTCATCGGTGATTTTTTTTTCCATTTTGTCCATTGCTTTTTTTTTTTTAAAGAATTGTTCATTTTTTTCCCCTTTCTCATTTGGCTTTGAAAATACTCCTTGAGCTCTTCCAAGAATGTTTTTTGGGCTCAAGACCAGTTCGTATTCCTTTTTGAGGTTTCATATTCAAATATAGTGTCAATGCTGTCCTTTTCTGGATTCATTTTTTTATCTCCCCTTTCCCTATAGTAATGATCTACAGTCTTTGCTTTCCTAGTTTGCTTCTTCACATGATTGCCTTTTTTCTGGCTTTTAAAGTGGATCTTTGCTTCTGAGGCAAAGGGGGCTCTGTCCCAATCTTCTTGCTTTGGGAGTTAGGGTCCTGGTTACTGGCTTTGTGTGCTGTGGCCTCTGGTTTTGTCAGCTAGAAGCTATGTAATTTTGCAGCTCACCTGGCGCTGAGCTGGAGCTGGCTAGCCTGGGCCAAGGAACAAAGACTGGTGAAGTCTTTCCAAGTTTCCCTGAGGTTACAATGAAGCTCTCAGTGTAAGGAGTGGTGATCTGGCTGCTGGAAGTCTCCTCTTCCTCTAGAGCTGGGCTATGTAGCATGGGTAACTTCAGCCTTCATCTTCCCTGGTGTCTGCCAATTCCTCTGAATGTGCAGATGCATGCTGGGGTCCTGGCATTGGTGCTTGCTGGCTCCACCCACCTGGGGCTCAGAAAGTCCTACTGGTCTGCAGAGGTGGGGCTTACTGATATGTCTCCTGTCATGCACTGGTCCACTTCTGCCACAGTAAGAGGGACCTGTCTCCCTAGCTTCTCAAGCTAAAAGACTGCTGTGCCCCTACTTGTGGCTCCCCTATTTCAGGATTTTTCCTAGGGCAATATTCTCTGAGTTTTTCAAGATGAACAAAGGTGAGTGAGAACACTTACTGTGTCATCATGTCTCCCCAGGATTTTTCTTATACATTGTCACTCTTTTTTTTGTTTTATTAGACAGTTTATTCACTTCTTTTTTTCAGTTAGTAAGTATTTATTAAGAGCCTAATATGTACCAGTCATTGTACTTTTTATTGGAGATACAAAAAAAGTCCCTGCTTTCAAGGAACTCACAGTCTAATGGTATAGAATACATGAAAACAATTACCTACAAAACAATCTACACAGGATAACTTGTAAATAATCAACAGGGAGAAGACTATGTGGTTGATGTCTTACCTATGAAACATACTGGCTTTTAGTCACTTGGAAGGTCATTTAACCTCTTAGTGCTCTTAGAAGCTCCATGCAACTACTATATAAGTTGCAGAGAAAATGTTTGCTTGCATTTGCTATTATTATTATTATTAGTTTGTTTTTAGTTTACAATATCCAATTATATAAAATTTTGAGTTCTGAATTTTCTCCCCTTCCCTCTGTTTCCCCCTCCCCAAGACAATGTGCAGTCTGATATAGGCTGTGCATGTACAATCATATGAAACATATTTCCACATTAGTTATATTGTAAAGAAGAATTAGAACCAAAGGCAAAAACCACAAGAAAGGAGAACCACACAGACACACAGACACAGACACAGACACAGACACACACAGAGAGAGAGAGAGAGAGAGAGAGAGAGAGAGAGAGAGAGAGAGGGAATAGTATGTTTCAATCTGCATTCAGACTCCATAGTTCGTTCTCTGCATGTGGATAGTATTTCCCATCATAAGTCTTTTGGAATTATCTTTGATCCTTGTATTGCTGTGAAGAGTTAAGTCCATCAGAGTTGGTCATCATACAATGTTACTGTTGCTATGTATAATGTTCTCCAGCTTTAGTTCACTTCACTCAGCATCAGTTCATATAAGTCTTTCCAGGTCCTTCAGAAGTCTGCCTGCTCATCATTTCTTACAGCATAATAGTATTCCTTTACATTCATATATTAAAACTTATTCATCTATTCCCCAATTTCACGGGCATCCCCTCAATTTAAAATTATTGGCCACCACAATTGGCTGCTATGAACATTTCTGTATGTTTACTCACTTCTAAAATTATGAGTTAGATTTATAATTTCTTCTTGTTCTCTCTCTTTTTTTAATTTTGGAAATTTTATTTCTCTTCTTCTTTTAAGACAGTAAATTTTCTCTGTTTAGTATTGTTTAATCCACCTTAAAAAGACATTTTTTTCCCAAACAATCGATTTCCCCTAACCATCAATATCCCATTTCTACATCCTTCTTCCTCTTTTCTACTTATCTAAACCTTCCCCTCTTTCTGTTAAATAGTTAATTAAAAGCATCCTTCTTCCTCTCCTAATCAGCTTATTTTATAGTGTAGGTCTTATTTTTTTTATTTCTCTGACTTTTTTCAAAAATAAAAGATATTTAAAAATTTATTTCTTTCATCAATTCTCTTCCCTTTCTGTTATAAAATTTAATCATTTTGTTTATATTCTCTATTTTTTTCCTTCTTTAGTTGGCTTGTATTCATAAAATTCAAACTTCAAAAGTAGCAATTATAAGTTCCCTTTTCTAAATAACAGTTTTATTATTAACATGAATCTTTCTCATTGTCCCCCTTTTTTTCTGTTGTGCCTCATGAAACATCAATTACTCTGGGAGGTAGTTAGACTAGAAGTATTGCCTATGTGAGAAATTTCTCTATGCCCATGTTCATGTGTTCCAATTCAGCCTTTGCCTTCCACATGACAATTTTTTTTCCTATTTGTCATAGAATTTCCTCCAACCCTTCTAGATGGTATTTGGTCTCATGAACTCATGTTTCCGTTCTCTTGAAGCAGGGTGTTATCATGGAGGAAAATATTCTCTAACTGGTTATAGTCTCTCTGCGTGCCAATTCCCTGCTGACTAAAACTATTTTAAGCTCCTTATTTCCCATTATAGACTATATTTCTCCCCAAGTCAGTGTACTTCAGTGGGAAATTTTCCCACTATTGAATCAAGACTTTTCTTTTCTTCTCTTTAAATCCCTTTTTTTTTTTGCCACCTCATCCATTCTCCTAGATCACTCCTTTTCCTGAGATACGACAGAAATTGTTTTCTCTTCATTACTTAGGATAAATTCGATTAGATTACATCACACTGTTCCCTGAACCTTCTATTTCCTTTCTTGCCTTTTATGCACACTCCCTTTCACCAGGTAATTCCCACAAAATACACTGAATCACTTATAAAGGAGATTGGGGAACTGTGATGTTTAGTCCATAATGTTTCATTCCTGTTCCTCCACTATCATTTCTCCATTTTCTTTAAATTCCACTTTCATCTTTATTCTCTGTGTACTTTTAGAAAGGACTCTTTTGTCACTGTTGTAATTTCCTTTAAAAAAATCCTCACAGATACTTTTACTCTTTGTATTTTTCTTTTTAATAGTCTCCATTGTTGTTGTCACTGTTGTTCAATCATTTCAGTCTTATCTGACTTTTTGCAACCTCATTTGAGGCTTTCTTGACAAAGCTACTGGACTGGTTTGCCATTTCCTTCTCCAGATCATTTCACACATAAGAAAAGGCAAACAAGGTTAAATGACTTGCCCTGGGTCGCACAGCTAGTAAGTGCCTGCAGCCAGATTTGAACTCATAAAGTTGAGTCTTCTTGACTCCAGGCCCAGCACTCTATTAACTGCACTATCTAGCTACCCTTAATAGTCTCTAGAACTTATGTAAGTTATTTTATTACTTGTGTTTTGCTTTAGGCTCTGTAATTATTGACCTTTCTTATGTTTGTCATTGGAGATGTTTGGAAATTGAATGATTAGCTCATGTATGTTTGTTTGTTTTGTTTTATTTGTGTAGAAATGCTTTAAATGATTACCTTGTACCAAGCGACCACATTTTTGTTCACAACTTGCCTGAAGTTTTTAGAATATATCATTTCTCGTGTTGCATTTTGAACTCCTTTGCCTATAAAAATGTTATTCTATCTCATGCTGCAGTTACTGGCTGGTGCAAAACTATGTTGTGTCATTTTAATTTTTTTTTCTTTATATTTGAAGGTCTTTTTCTTGGTCAATTAAGGAATTTGCTATTTGTCAATGGAATAGTTATATTTAACCCCATGTATCTTGGTATTTGCAGCATAACCTCTCCTCCTTCCTCCCAAGTGACGGGACAATTTTGACTGGTATTTTGTTTCCTTTTTTCAAATGTTCTGGAGAGTTTTCCTATATTATTTCTTGTACTCTGATGTTTTTTGAATTGTCATGTTTTCCTGAGAGGATTATCATCCTTATGTGGTTTATCTGTTCTTGAGCTTAATGTGTTTTATTTGTGTAGAGATGATATACTTGCTCTTTATTTTTTCTTGTTAATGCTTTTTTTCTGCTCTTCATTTCCCAGGTGATCCCTCAATATATTTGTATTCCTATCTTGTTGTTGTCCTCTATTACCTTTTCTCAGGTAATTCCTTCTGTGAATTCGAGTTTTTCTCTACTTTTACTGATCAGGCCAGAAATTCTGCCATTTTTCTTCCTTTTAATTTATTCTTTCAAGAATTTGATCTCTCTCTTGACCCATGCAGGAATATCCTGTTGGAATTCCATGCTCTCTTGTGAATCTATCGATTCCTCTGTTTCATCAAATGTTGGCTCAATTTCATTTGTCTTGTAATCTTTATTTAGAGACATTAACAATTTAAATGTCTTTGTGGACATTGTCCTTTCTCTTTAATAACTTCCTGGTTGATTTACCTACTTGTTGTTTAGTTTTTAACTTAGGTTTCTTCCTCCTCTGATTTCAAGTTAGCATCATTTCCTCCTGCCCTCTTATATTCCCCTATTATTCACCTTCTGACATCCTGTTTTTTGATGGTTGTTTCAAAAGGTTAGACCTCAAAGCTGTCTTGGTCTCTTCCCACATTGTGGAATTCATGGTTCATTAGCCTCAGTTTCTCCAGGAAATGGACTGTTTATTACTTACTTCAGGTTAGGTACAGTCCCATATGCTTTTAAGTGCATTCCCTAACCCAGTACTCTATTTTCTTCAGTTCTCTGATCCCTATCCAACTGTGCTATTGCCTCCCAGCTGAAGTGTATTACCACCTTCCTATACTTACTTTTTCTTCTTCCTCTTCAATAGGGTGGGAAAAGTTGAAGTCTACTGCTTATTGCCACAGAATGGCATAGTGAGGTAGGAGGCAGGGTATACTGGCAGACACTGAGGCAGGAAAAGGAAAAGTGTTGAGAGGAATCCAAGAACTTAAGCCAGTCATATTTTGTGCCCCAACAGAGAACTGGGGCTTTTGGAGACTGGGTGCAGAGTACGCACACTAGAGATTACCAATCTCTTCTGTTATTTCATAAAGCTGTTACCTCATTTAACTTATTCATTTATTACCCCGTGGAGACAGCTGCATTGTTTAGCTCTTGTGAGTAATTCTTATTTGGGGGAGATGTGAGATGTCATTGAAGACTGGAGAAAATTTTAAGTATTACATCTTGTTGCTCATGTGACCTGGAAACTGCTTTTGTTTTAATATTAAATTTCAGGGGAAAATGTCAGGCTTTGTACATAAAGTTTTGTGAATGTTTTCTATATTAACAAAAAGCTTTTCTATTTTAATTCATGCATGCACAGTAACAAAGGATGATTTGTTTCTGTAAGATTGTTTTCATGATGATACATATACACTGCAGTTTATATTTTAAAAGTCCAGGTATACAGCAATTAGTGTGGAATATTTTGGCATTTCAGATTAATCCATGAATTTCAAACCTCAATTAGTCAAGAAAGTACGTATAATTGTGGTAATATAATTGAGCTTTTATCTTAAAATATTTCTGGAGAGACGGGTCTGTCCTAGTCAAATAAAATGCTTAACAACATAGACAAACTAGAATGTGTTCCTATTGAGACAACATTATTACAGATGATTTCATGGTACATATAAAAGGAAGTAGAATTTCACAGTTTTCCATAACTATGCACTGATCTAGAAGTATAATACATTCATAAATCATTTTGTCTATTATTTATTTTATTTTTAATTTATGGAATAAAACAAGCATTTTCATTAATAGTATAATAAAAAAGATGATTGCACGTAAAGCAGCAAATCTTATGTGCAGCTTGCTATTTCTTTTACATATATAATAAAGACATAATGTATTTTTTCCTTTTTTCTTCCCTCCCCCACCTACGTATGTGTATGTATATGTATGTATATATCTAGCACACATATATACATACATATGCATATATATGCATAATATGCATGTATATGTGTATATAGGTGTGTGTATGTACACGCACACACACACATATATAATTCTTCTATATGTACTCCTATTTATCAGTTCTTTCTCTGGATGCAGATAGTGTCTCTCTTCATATGTCGTTTATTTTTGATTTGTGTATTTATAGCAGTCAAAATGACTTAGTTGCTCATAGTCATTCTTTTTTTTATATTTTTTATTTTTTTTTATTTAATTTATTTTTAATATGTTTAGTTTTCAGCATTGATTTTCACATGCGTTTGAATTACAGATTTTCTCCCCATTTCC
>JAQQSZ010015211.1:0-11334 GCA_028646595.1 Phalanger gymnotis
GGGAAGAGGGGAGAGAATTTGGAACTCAAAGTTTTAAAAGCAGATGTTCAAAAAAAAAGTTTTTGCATGTAACTAAGAAATAAGATGTACAGGCAATGGGGCATAGAAATCTATCTTGCCTTATAAGAAAGTAAGGGAAAAGGGGAGTGGGGTGACAGAAGGGAGGGCTGACTGGGGCACGGGGCAATCGGAATATATGCCATCTTGGAGTGGGGGGGAGGGTAGAAATGGGGAGAAAACTTGTAATTCACACTCTTGTGGAAATCAATGCTAAAAACTAAAAATATTAATTAATTAAATAAATAATAATCTAGGGGGGAAAAAAAGGTCTCCTAAAAGGAGCCTTCTTCCAGGCTTTATTCCAAAAACAAAATTACAACTTATAGCAAGAGAATACTGGCCCAGATGAACAACATGGAGATCTGATTTACACTCAGAATATGTGTAACCCATCAGTTAGATCTTTTTTCACTTCCTTACTCTCTCAAGTATAAAATAGCATTTTATTATTGCAAAAATATTTCCTTTTTAAAAGTTTATGTGATTGTGTTCAACTTTAGATATTCCTATATTCTCTTCCAATTCTGTTGTTGATGCCTAAGATATACTATCTCTCTAAACCCAACACTTGATGATTCTTTCCATTAACTCAACTCATGTTAGTTTTTTTCTTGGGTATTATAGACTTGCTATATGGCAATTCCTTTAGCTTAAAATAAAATCTCATTGACAAATGTGAAAAAAAAGACATGCTTATTGGTTAACTTTTTGATTGATTACAGTTGTGAGATATCTTGTGGAGGAAGAAACAACAAGATTTGGCACTTCCTTGGCTGTGTAAGGTGAAAAAGAATAAGTTGTCGAGGATGACTATAAGATTATGAACTTGGATAACTAGAAGAATAGGAGTTCTCTTAGACACGGAAGTTTGAAAGAGGGGTGAATGAGTTTTGGAGAAAAAAATCACTAGTTCTCTCGTAGACAAGCTTAGTTTGACATATTTATGGAACATTCTGTTCTAAATGTTAAACAGAGTTGGTGATACAAAACTAGAATTTGGGAGATTGGGCCTGACTACATAAATCTATAAGTCATCTGTATATTGAACCCACTAAACTCATGGGAGCTCATGAGCTCACCAAGAGACTGGAATCAGAAAAAAGAAGAGGGCCTAGAGCAGAAACTTGAAGTACAGCCACAATTAGAGGGTTTCATATGTATGGTGATCCAACTAAAGAGTCTGAATAGAGACAAATAGGACAAGAAAACAAAAGTTGTCATAAGAACAATGTCACAAAAATTCAGAGGAAAGACAGAGTCCAGGAGGAAAAGGATTCATCCACGTCAATGTTGCATAGAAGAAAAAGGCTTAAGAAAAAAAAAATTATGCCTGACAATTGAATTAAGGAGCATTTATTAATTTCCAACATGACAGGCACTACACTACCCACTGGGGATAAAAATACAAAAGTGAGACAGCCCCTGCTATCAAGGATCTTATATGTTATTGGAGAAAAGCAACACATACACAGATAATTAAAACAAAGTAAGTATAAAGGAGATAGAAAGAGCACTGTCATCACCATGACCACCACTACCCCTCAGAACCTGGTGGGGGAAGGGCTATGTCCAAGACCCTTCAGAATAGCAGCAACACCGGCCACTGGCTCTGCTTTCAGCCTAGCCCCTGTCAAGGGGACTGTCAATCTGTCAAGAGCCCTACCATCCCTTCAACTACAACAACCATTGACCAATAGCTGCCAACCAGAAGGCAAGTCAATTTAGCCAAAAAAAAAAAGGCCCTTAAGAGAGAAAGGAGGCGCCAGGTATTAAGTCAAACTACCACTACCACCTACCCTCAGCCCCTGTTTGAGGCAATCTAGGACTGTGCTCCCAAGAATCCTAGTTTCCCAAATTACTCCCAGGGCTGCCAGCCCTGATTCTGGAATGATTTGCAACACCATTTTAGGTAGGTAACCTCTATGTAGACGGAACCTACAGGTAGTGCAGCCTCTGATTGCTCAGCAGCTACAATTGCTGCAGACCCAGACAATCAAGTTGTCATCACCAAAATCCTAGACACTGTCAAAAAGTTCAATGCCAGAAATAGATATGGTTTTATCAGTGAAAATCGTCACAAAGAAGATATATTATTATAGTACTCTTAGGACTGCTGGAACTCTCTATTCTGCCTGCAGTAAGTTCCTTGACAGCAAGGACTGTCTTCCTTTTCTACTTGTGTCACTAAAGAATAGCATAGTACTTAGGATATACTTAGCACTTAATAAGTGTTCTTTCTTTCTCTTTCTTTCTTTCTTTCTTTCTTTCTTTCTTTCTTTCTTTCTTTCTTTCTTTCCTTCTTCGTTCCTTCTTTCTCTCCCTCCTCTCTCTCTCTCTCTCTCTCTCTCTCTCTCTCTCTCTCTCTCTCTCTCTCTCTCTCTCTCTCTTTCTCATAGAAAGGGATCTCTGTGGAAAGGCATTACTACATGGGTAGGGGAGTGGTGTCAGGATAAGACTCCTCTAGGATATCTGAGATGATCCTTGGAGGAATTCAGGGATTCTATGAGGAGGTAAGGAATTACGATATTGCAGTTGTGAGGGACAAATAGCCTGGCACAAAGATATAGAGAAGGATAATGGACTATGTATATTTAAAAAAAAGTACGAGAGTTTTGATGGAATATAGAAAGAAAGTCATGTATAGTAAATCTAGAAAGGTAGGCTAGACCAGTGACAAAGAATTTTTAAAGCCAAAAAGGAAGAGTTTACCCAGGGTTGGAGAACCTGTGGCCTCAAGGCTATATGTGGCCCTCTAGGTCCTCAAGTGCAGCCCTTTGACTGAATCCAAACTTCACAGAACAAATACTCTTAATAAAGGATTTGTTCTGTAAAACTTGGACTCAGTCAAATGGCTATACTCAAGGACCTAGAGGGCCACATGTGGCCTTGAGGCCACAGGTTACCCACACCTGGGTTATCATTTATTCTAGAGACAAGAGGGAGCCACTGAAGATTTTTTAATAGGGAAAAATGGTTTTGTATGTGGGGTATAATATTATAATCTCAAGACAACTCACAGTCAAAAAAGGTTAATTCCCATATCTATGACTCACCTCTACAAAATGTTTATATGGATCATCCATTCAGTCTAAACCAATAAGCTCTTTCCCTTGAAATGCCATCCAGATTTCTCTAAGAATGCCTCTGGACAGCATATTTGTCTTGGAATATCCTCAGATGTTGCTATCAATGATTAGATGACAGAATAAAACCCCAGGGTCTATTCAAATAGCAGAGGCAAAGACAATGGGGAGAAGCTAATGAAACGTTATTTTCCTTTCTTATGGCTTATTGTCTCTTCTTCTTCCTCAGACTCCTCGGAAGCCATCTCAACATCCAAAGTTTCCTTGGCCTCTGCCACCAAAGCCCCTTGGCCTCCTCTATCACCTTCTCAGTTACTGAAGTTGCCACCATTACCACCACAACTACCACCATGGCCTTTGTTTCCATCAACCCACCCGCTCCTCCATGGCCTCTTTTGCTGCTTTAGCATCTCCTTCTGAATTGAAGTTCACAAAACTGAACCCTTTAGATGACCCTGTCAGTGACTATCCTGACACCAACAGAAACCTGAAATGAATCTTTTAATGTTTCTTCTGTTGTGTCTGCTAGCAGCCCTTTGCTGGCAGAGACTGAGACAAAGGCTACCCTTGAAGATTCTTGAGCAGATCAGTGACATGACAACACATATGCTTAAGGAAAATAATGGTGGGAGCTATGTAGATGATGGATTCTAGATGAATGTAATTTCCTTAAATTAATTAATAAAGCATCTACTAAGCACCTCCTATGTTCTAGGCACTATGCTTTAGAAAGGTATTTTCTCACTTTTACACTTGTATCCCTAGCACCTAATGCAATGCCTGGCACTAATAAATGCTTAAGAAATATTTGTTTAACGATTCTTATATGATTTCATGTTTGTTTGATTTTTTTTGGATTGAATTAGATTTGATTGATTTCTGGGAAACAAAAGTTTTGATTCAGGTGATAAATATGAATGGAGTAAACTGCAAAGGAGAGGAAGTCAATTAGTCACAAAAAAAAATCAGCCTGGAAGTGGAACAAAGAAACAATCTTTCAGTGTCTGAAACAAGAAGCATACAGAATTGGAAGGGAGGGTCAAGCGAACAGTTTCTGATGAGAACCAGGTTGCAGTTAATTCAAGAAGGTAAAAAGAATGTGAAATGCAGACAGCCAGTATATAACGGAGTTTATTAATAATAGATAGTGGCAGTGGAACGATAGGGAAAAGGGAGCCATGAATTGTGAAGGAGAACAGTAATAAGAATGAGAAAGGAGGGAGAAAGAATTCTCATCATGGATGTTGATTCTGAGTGCCTGGAGGAAGGGAAGCAAGAAACTGTAATTTTTCATAGTATCAGAATGATGTTTATAGGGGTACTTACTACCCTCTAGAGTCATGGAACAATGCTTAGAAGTGTAGAATCTCTCATAGCTCTGAGATTCCAGTAAAAGAGGAAGAATAATGTGGTGATTGACCCCTGGGGTGGGGGGAATTTATGCATTGAACTATCTCCAAAATTTTGTCCCAAGATAGCAGGAGATGAAGCTTACCAGAGTGGTAACTTGACTATGTCATGCAGCTCTTGACTCCTGATGAAAGGGAGCACCTATTTCTTTTGACCCACTGAAACTTGCAATGTTCAACACTTTAGACAACCTGGGTCTTGAGGGAAAAAATGTTAGGAAAATTTTTATTGAAGATACAAAGAAACAATTTAATAGAGTGGTTTTACTCTCTGAATTCTCACACTACATTTGTGTACCAATAGAATCTGGTTTCAGTCGAATCCAACAAAAATGTATTCATCATTTAAAATAACATAGGTTTTACTTTCTAGCTCTGGTAAAATATGAAAATGTTATTCCAAGATGTATTGTTGTTTTATTATTGTTCAGTTATTCTGTTGTATCTGACTCTTTATGATCCCATAGACCATAGTACACCAAACCCTTCTATCGTCAACTATCTCTCAAAGTCTTTCCAAGTTCATGTTGATTGTTTCTATGACACTGTCTATCCATCTTCTCTTCTGTCATGACCTTCTCCTTTTGCCTTTAATCTTTCCCAAGATCAAAGACTTTTCCAGTGAGTCCTGCCTTTTCATTATATAGTCAAAGTATTTAAGCTTCAGCTTCCATATTTGACCTTCTAGTGAATATCCTGAATTAATTTCTTTAACTATTGACTGATTTGACCTCCTTGACCTCCAAGGGACTCTAAAAAGTCCTCTCCAGCACCATAATTTGAAAGCGTTAGTTCTATGGTATTCAACTTTCCTTATTTTCCAGATCTCATATACATACATTTCTACTAGAAAAAGCATAGCTTTGACTACATGGACCTTTGCTGGCAAGATGATGTCTCTGCTTTTTAGTTTGTTGCACAGATTTGTTATAGCTTTCCTTTCAAGGAGCATGTGTCTTTTAATTTCTTGGCTGCAGTCACCATCTGGAGTGATCATTGAGCCCAAGAATATAAAATGTGACACTGCTTCCATTTCTTCTCCCTCTATTTTCCAGGAAGTGATGGGACCAGTTGCCAAGATGTTTTTTTTTTTTTCATGTTTAAGCTTCAAGCTGGATTTTACACTCTCCTCTTACACCCTCATCAAGAAGTGTCCTAATTCCTCTTTACTTTCTGCCATCAGAGTGGTATATCTGCATATGTGAGATTGCTGACATTTCTCCTGGCAACCCTAATTCTGGCTTTTGATTCACCCAGCCTGCCATTTCACATGATGCGCTCTGCACATAAGTTAAAGAAATAAATTGACAATATACAACCTTGTTGAATTCTTTTTCCAATATTAAACCAAACTTTTTTTTTACATATTTGGTTCTACTATTGCTTCTTGTCCCACATACAGGTCCCTCAGGAGAAAAAGATTACCTGGTAAATAGATCATGAACTGTGGTTAACTGACCCTCAAGGAAAGGAAATTTCTTCCATGCCAAGAAATGGAAATATGGCACACAGTCTATGCTATGCAACCATATAGTAGACAGCTTTAGCTAGAGCATTCTCTGTTTTCCATCCAATCCCAGTTGTGGAGGTGACTGAAGGGAAGAGCATGAAGATAAGAATGAGAGCAGCACCCCACCTTTATATCTGTCTGATGAGGCTGAGATGAAGGAAGTAAGAAGGAGAAACTATACAGTTTCCCAGTCTCACAGCCATGGACTCCATTCAGATATCTTGTCCAATGAGACTTTCCCCTGGTAGGGACATTACCACATTACCTTACTGAAGCAAAACCCTTTTACTTTCAATCTAAACCAAAATCAGAGAGAGGAGGAGACAGATCCCCAAGCTGATGTGGACATTAGGGAGTAATCCCACGTGGCCTGAAATCTGTGCTTTCTTCTCCATGGCCTCCTTACTCCACATACACACATCACATACACCTACATGCATGCATGCATATACATATACATAAACTTGGGATGTGACCATCTGTGAAATAACATACCTGCTTGGGTAGGGTAAGATAAATAAATAAGGTCCAAGCACCTGTGGCCAAGTCTTTGTTATTTCAAAGCTATTTTGGAATCATTTATTAAACACTTCTATATGTCAAGCACTGTTCTCAGTGATACGATAAAAGGCAACAAAGATGTGCACACTCTCACACACACAAACACACACACTCATTCCCTGAATTCAAGGGGCATGCAGTCTAATGAGATAAACCACAAATAAGTATCTAGATATATACACGATATGCATAGAAAACATGAAGGTTATATTAAAGGAGAAGACATTAGAAGCTAGAGGGTGGGTACAATAGTGGGGAAGTTTCCTAAATAAGGTGGGGTTTAAAGGTGAGTCCTGAAGAAAGACAAGGAAACTGAGAGCTGGAGGTGATGGGCAGAGTATTCTAGGTATGAGGTGATGTATTCAAAAACTGTGAGCAAAACACTCTCAACAGATCTTAAAGTTTCTGAAAGGGAGTAAAGTACTGAGGGTTATAAAGGTAGGAAGGAGACAGGTTATAGAAAGCTTGGAATGTCAAAGAGATAAGTTTATATTTAACCCTGAGCAGAGTAGGGAACCAGTAGAGTTCCTTGAAGAGGTACATAGCATGTTTAGATACATATTTTTTAATCACCTCGGCAGAGGATGGAGAAGAGTGAAGAGAGATTGGAGACAGGGAAGTCATCTGGCCATTGCAGTTGTGCAGGCAAGAGGTGATGATGTTGAGAATTAGGAATCTGGTTGTATGAATGGAGGGCATTTACAAGAGACAGTATGAAGACAGAAGCAATAAATGTATCAGTAGATGAGATTTATGGGGTGAGAGTAAAGGGTAAAATATGTTACTGAGCATATGAACCTAGGCAATTGGGAGGTGATGGTTCCCTTGACAGTAGTAATAAGGACATTAAGAAGAGGGAAAAGATAAAGAGTTCTTTTTTGGACACAATGAGTTTGAGATGCTACAAAAGACCCAGCTTGAGATTTTTAAGAGGCAGTTAAAGTATAGCTCAGCAGTTAGATAAGGGCTATATGTATATATCTGGGAATCATCTCCCTAGGAATGACAATTGGGAGTTGATGAGATCACCAAATGAAATACTATGGACTGAAAAAAGAAGGGGGCCCAGGACAAAGCCTGAGAGAATACTTATACTTAGAGGAAATGAAATAGATGAAAGTCCAGTAAGAAGATTAAGAAAGAGCAATCAGAGAGGAGAAACAGAAGAAACCAGTGTCATGAAAACCTAGAAAGGAGAGAGTATCCAGGAGAAGGTGATTAGCAGTGTCAAATGTGGCATAGAGGTTAAGTAGAATAAGAATTGATAAAAGAGCATTTAATTTGTTCATTGAGAGATCATTGGTAACTTTGGAGAGGAAAACTTTAGTTGAATTATGATGGATATTGTAACTATTAATGTCTAATAGCTTTTTTTCAGTCCTCATCCTTTTTGGTCTCTTTGTGGCTTTTGACAGATAGCCACCCCTTCCTATTTGGATGCCTTTGTCTCCTTCAGTTTTCTTGACACTCTTGATGCCTTAAATCTGCCCCTTCCCCCAAACTTCCATATTTCCATAATCACCACCTCAAATTCAGGTTCAATATCTTAGACAAAGGTTCTTAACCTTTTTGATATCATGATTTTTTTGACATTCTGATGAAACCCCCTAATCAAAATAGTATTTTACATGTATAAATACATATAGCAAATTCAAAAGGAAACCAATTATATTGAAATGCAGTTATCAAGATATTTTTAGAAACCAAGCTCATAGATTGAAAATGAAAAATTTCTGCCTTAGAGTCTCTTCCTTGTCCCTTACCTGCCACATCCAATCAGTTGCCAAATTGTTGGTTCTCCCTATCTAACATGTTTTGCATCTATCCTTTGTGTTCCACTCAGATAGCCACTACTCTAGTTGTGATCTAAGTGTCTACACAAGACCACTGCAGCAACCTCCAAAATAGACTCCTGGCTTCTGATATATTCCATCTTTCATTTATTCTCCACACAGATGCCAAAATGATATTCTTAAAATACAGATCTGATCATATTCCTCCCCTGCTAAAAAATCTTGAGTGGTTTCCTATTGCCTCTATGAGAAAATATAAACTCCTAAGCTTGGCATTTAAGGGCCTTCATAGTCTGGCTCCAGCCTCCTTTCTTGGCTATTTCATTTTAGTCCTCTTTATACAACCTATGTTTCAGCCAAACTGGCCCCTTTTCCATTTTCTGAACTCAGAATGTCCATCTTCTGTTGTCAGGTCTTGGTATAGATTGTCATCTATACCTAGAATTTACTGTCTCCTCAGCTCTTCTGACTGGCACTCATGCCTTTTTTCAAGGTTCAGTTGAAATGCCACTTCCTAAAGGAAGCCCTTCCCTATAACCTTACTTTTTTAGTTTTCCCTCTTCTTTCAAACTTTGTTGTATTTATTTATCTATTTAAATCTTATAGTAATACAGCATGGCATAATAGGCAGACAGTTAACATCAGAGTTGAGAAGATCTGAGTTCAAGTTTTGCTTCTGACATTTTTAAAAAACTTTTTTTTCCAATCACATGCACAGACAAGTTTTAACATTCACTTTAAAAAATTTTTTTTGAGTTCCAAATTTTCTCTCTTCCTTCTTCACCTCCACCCTCCCTAAGACAGTAAGCAATTTGATAGAATAATATATGTGCAATCATGTAAAACATATTAGTCAAGTTGTGAAAGAAGAAACAGACCAAAAGAAAAAGAAACACACAAAAAAATAAAGAGAGTGAAAATAGTATGCTTAAATCTGCATTCAGACTCCATCAGTTCTTTCTCTGGGTGTAGATAACATTTTCTATCATGATTCCTTTGGAATTGTCTTGGATCATCACATAGATGAGAAAAGCTAAGTCATTCAGAGTTGTCACATGATGCTGCTATTACTGTGTACAATGTTTTCCTGGTTCTGCTCACTGCACTCTGTATCAGTTGATATAAGTTCTGCCACATTTTGTATGACACTTTATAATTCAAGCAAGTCACTTAATCTTTCAGTGCTCTAAGCAAGTTTCTAAGACTAAGTGGTAGAACAGATAGAGATCTACATTAGTAAAGGGATTTTCCTGATTTTCAGATCCTATACCAATAAAATGTTATATATGGTATAAACAAAACTAAATGTTTCAACCCTTAGTAGTGTGATTTCCTTGAGGGCAGAGACATTTCCATTTTGCTTTTATCTATTAGGTACCAAGTATATGGATAAAATGCCTTTCATATAGCAGGAACTTAAATGCCTCTGAATGCTTGTTCCACTGTATTGGAAACTATCAGATGATCTACAGATGTGAACTTTCCTCCTACCTCCTCATATCAGTGTTTCTCTCCCTGCCACCCCCCTTAATTCACAGCTGATATCACCTTTCCTAGTTTGCTACAAAAATCCTTAGTAATATCTTTGCTCCATAACCTTCTATGATGACTCTGGCCTAGTGATCTTTTGGGGCTCTGAACTCCTCATGAAAATTTATCTGGAGCAAATTCTAGAAAAGAGGTGAGAACTAGGAGCTGGAAGAAAGGCATGAAGAAGAAGAACTCCTACAGTAAACATATATCAACTTTTCTTCAGTTGGTTAACTGCACACATGGGAACTGAGTAGGTCTGAACAGTCACTGGATTCTTTCTTGCATAATGACTTCCATTTATTTTGGAATGGAGGAAGGGGAAAGGGATAGTCAGGGAGAAAAAAAAGTTCTGCTATATCAGCACCTGCCTGCTGTGAACATCCACACTTAGTGAGCCCATGAGAGGTCAGCTGGAGCAGTTTACCTCCTGGCTAGGCTATATCTCCTCACACCCAATCCTCTTCTGGCTGCACAGCAAGTCTTAGCTCTCTGCTACAAAAGCAGGGCCATGCCTGGGGAGTGACGAGGGAGACACCAGGGGCATCAGAGATGAAAGAGAGTCAGGTAGAGCACCAGTTAGCTGGCACAGATTAAGGGAAATAGCAATTGGTATAAAGAGAAAGCAGTGGGAGCTAGTCAGACACATCTCAAAATGCTACAGAAATTGATCTCTGAGGGCCTTCCCAGCTATGAAAGTCCTCCCGTTCTAAGCCCTTTTGTTTTGGTTCCTACTTTAAAATAGGATCTCATTATCTGTAACTTTTTCTGATAGAGTACTGCATTTGTCTGAATATAAGCCACCTTTAAATATAAATCACCACCTCAAAATAAGATTTTTTTTGAAAGAAAAATATGTAGGTATACACAGAAAAAAAGGAACGTGAACAATTATTCAAATGCATCTGTGATCTCACTGGGATTAGTTCCTCTAACAATGCATGTCACAAAGCATCCATTGTGTGACTTCCTGCCTATCCTGACTCTTGTCCCTATCCTCCAATTACTTCGCCACAGTAAATCCACCCAATAGGTTAGGGAGCTTCCCTGTTGGATTATGGGACCCTCTTTTCCCTTTCTTTGTAGCACAGTGCCTGAAACACAACAAATACTTATTAAATATTTATTGACTGAGTGATGTCTTCAATTTCTTCTGTCCCTGGGACAGTACCACTGGAGGACATGATGGCTAGCCTTCACACTTTTCAAACAACAACCTAGTCTTCTTTGTTTCATATGTATTTACCAAAGCTCTTTATTAATTACACACTGCAGTCTGCTCACCTCCACCCTGACTCTTGGCTGCCCTTTGTGTGATACTAATTCTTAAGTTTTCAGAGACTATAGTGGCCCATGATTCACAGTCATGTAACTACAGTAGAATTCTC
>JAQQSZ010015212.1:0-11333 GCA_028646595.1 Phalanger gymnotis
TGCTTCCCTCTGCCACTTTGTGTGTTCTGCAGCTCTAGAATTGGTTCAGAGCCATTGTTTTATAGGTTTTTGGAGGAACTTGGTGTGGAGCTCACGCCAGTCACTGCTTCCCAGCCGCCATCTTGGCTCCGCGAAAAAAGCCTTCTTGAAAGAGCTCAAGAAGGATTTTAAAAGCCAAATAAGAGAGGTAGAAGAAATATTGAAACATTCCTTTAAAAATTCAATTGACAAAATGGAAAAAAAATACACTGAAGAAAACAACTCCTTAAAAAGTAGAGTTGGCCAGTGGAAAAGGAGGGGAAAAAAGCTAATTGAAGAAAACAATTCATTAAAAATTAGAATTGGGCAAGTGGAAGCTAATGACTTTACGGGACATCAAGAATCAGTCAAACAAAATCAAAATAATGAAAAAAAGTAGAAGAAAATATGAAATACCTCACTGGAAAAACAGACTAGGAAAATAGATCCAGGAGCGATAAGTTAAGAATTACTGATCTACCTGAGAACCATGATGAAATAAAGAGCCTGGACAGCATCTTTCCAGAAGCCATCAAGGAAAACTTCCCTGAGCTACTAAAACCAGAAGGTAAAATAGTCATTGAAAGAATCTACCAATCACCCCCTGAAAGAGATCCCAAACTGAAAAAGCCAAGGAATATTGTAGCCAAATTCCAGAATTATCAGAATAAGGAGAAAATACTGCAAGCAACCAGAAAGAAACAATTCAAATATTGGGGAACCACAGTCAGTATTACTCAGGACCTTGCAGCTTCTACATTAAAAGATCAGAGGGATTGGAATATAATATTCCATAAAGCAAAGGATTTTGGACTACAACCAAGGATCAACTACCCAGAGAAATATAGCATAATCTTTCAGGGGAGGATATGTACATTCCATGAAAAAGGGGACTTCCAGACTTTCCTGATTAAAAGACCAGAGCTCAACAGAAAATTCGATCTTCAAATACAAGACTCAAGAGAGGTAGGAAAAGGTAATCAGGAAAGGGGAAAAATAATGTTATTCAATATGGACAAACTGCTTACATACCTATGTGAGAAGATGATACCTACAACTCTTGAGAAGTGTATCTTTATTAGATCATATAGAATGCAAATATATAGACAGAGGGGGTAGATTTAAGTTGATTTTGATGTATTGCTAAAAAAAAAACCTAATTAAGTGCTGAAAAAAGACATATTACAGTAGAGGGAAAGAAGGGAGGGTGATGAGCATTGTTTGAACATTACTCTCATCAGATTTGGCTCAAGGAGAGAACAACATACTCAGTATAGAAATCTAACTTGCCTTATAGGTAGTTGCATGGGAAAGGAGAAAGAAAATGGAAGGATAATAGAAGGGAAGGAAGAAGTAGTAAAGCAAAAGGGAAAGAAAAGGGAGGGGGGCTTAGAAGAGAGAACATATTGAGGGAGGTGGGGGTCAAAAGCAAAACTCTAGTGAGGAGGGAAAGGGAGAAAGGAGAAAGAAAAGCATAAATGGGCTGAGGGATAGGATGGAGAGAAAGACACAAATAGTAATCATAACTGTGAATGTGAATGGAATGAACTCTCCCATAAAACTGAAGTGGATATCAGAATGGACTGGAAATCATAATCTACAATATATTGATTACAAGAAACACATTTGAAACAGAGGAATACACATACAATACGCAAAGGTAAAAGTCTGGAGTAGGATATATTGTGCTTCAACTGAAGTGAAAAAAAAAGCAGGGGTAGCATTCCTTATCTGACAAACAAAAGGAAAAAATAGATGTAATTAAAAGAGATAAGGAAGGAAGTTATATCCTTCTAAAAGGCACCATAAACAATGAAGTAATATTATTACCAAACATGGGCACCAACAAGCATAAGCATCCAAATTCTCAGAGGAGAATGAAGAGAGTTACAGGAAGAAAAAGACAGCAAAACTATACTAGTGGTGGACCTCAACCTCCCATTCACTGAACTAGATAACTCCAACCACAAAAAAACAGGAAAGAAGTTAAGAAGGTGAATAGAATTTTTAAAAAGTTAGATATAGTAGACATCTAGAGAAAATTGACTGGAATAGAACTCAATATACCTTTTTATTGGTGGTACATGGCACCTACTGACAATTGACCATGTACTAGGGCATAAAAAACCTCACAATACAATGCAGAAAGGCAGAAAAATTCAATTCCTCCTTTTGAGATTGTGATGAAATAAAATTATATGTAATAAAAAGCCATGGAAAGATAGACTAAAATCAATTGGAAACTAAATAATTTAATCCTCAAGAATGAGTGGATCAAACAACAAACCACAGAAAAAAATAACTTCAAGAGAATGACAATAATGAGACAACACACCAAAACTTATGGGATGTAGCAAAAGCAATTCTTAGGGGATGTTTTTTTAATCTCTAAATTCTTACGTGAGTAAAATAGAGAAAGAGAAGATCAATGACGTGGGCATGCACCTAAGAAAGCTAGAAAAGGAACAAATTAAAAACCCCCTATTAAATACCAGATTAGAAATACTGAAAACCAAAGGAGAAATGAATAAAATTGAAAGTAAGAAAATTATTGAACTGATAAATAAAACTGAGAGGAAGTTTCATGAAAAAAAAAGAATAGAATAGACAAACCTTTTATTAAATTGATTTAAAAAAGAAAGAAGAAATGAAAAGAATAATTTATCTCAAGTAGTGAATGAATTAAAACAATAATTAGAAACTATTTTTTTTTCCAATTGTATACCTGTAAATTTGACAATCAGTGAAATGGATAAATATTTACAAAAATATAAACTGCCTAGATTAACAGAAGAGGAAGTAAACTACTTAAATAACCCCATCTAAGAAAAAGAAATTGAACAAACCATCAGTGACCACCCTAGGAAAAAAATCTACAGGGCCAGAGGGTTTTAGAAGTGAATGCCATCTAACCTTTAAAGAACAAACAATTCAAATACTATATAAACTATTTGGGAAAATAGGTGAAGAAGGAGTCCTACCAAATTCTTTTTATGATATAAATAGGGTCAAAACAGAGAAAGAAAACTATAGACTAATTTTCCTAATGAATATAGATGGAAACTTTTCAAATTAAACATTAGCAAAAATATTACAGCAACTTATCATGAGAATAATACAAAATGACCAGTTAGGATTTATTCCAGGAATGCAAGACTGGTTCAATATGAGGAAAACTATTAGCATAATTGATCGTATCAAAAACAGAATTAGCAGAATTGATATGATTATTTCAATAGATACAGAAAAATGCTTTTGATAAAATATGACACCCATTCCTTTTAAAAAACACTAGAAAGCATAGGAATAAATGGAGTCTTTCTTAAATTGATAAGTAACATCTACCTAAAACTGTCAGCAAGTATTACATGCAATGGGGATAATCTAGAAGCATTTCCAATAAGATTGGGTGTGAAACAAGGATGTCCATTATCACCCCCATTATTCAATTTGGTACTACAAATGTTAGCATTAGAAATTAGAGAAGAAAAAGAAATTGAAGGAATTAGAATAGGCAAAGAAGAAATGAAGTTACCACTCTTTGAAGATCATATGATGATATGTAAATCAAGTAAAAAACTACTTAAAATAATAAAAAGAAAACTTTAGCAAAGTTGCAAGATATAAAATAAACCCCCATAAAGACTCAGAATGCTTATATATTACTAACAAAGCCCAAGAGCAAGCGATAGAAAGGAAATTCCATTTAAAGTTACTACAGACATTATAAAATATTTGGGAGTCTACCTGTCAAAACAAACCCAGGAATTATATGAGCACAATTACAAAACACTTTTTGCATTAATACAGTGAGATCTAAATAATTAGAAAACATCAGTTGCTCATGGGTGGGCTCAGCTAATATAATAAAAATGACAATTTTACCTAAATTAATTTACTTATTTAGTGCTGTAGCAATCAAATGGCCAAAAATTACTTTATAGATATAGGAAAAATAATAATAAAATTCATTTGGAAGACCAAATTTCAGAATACCAAGAGAATTAATGAAAAGAAATGCTAGGGAAGGAAGCCTAGCCATACCAGATCTTAAACTGTATTATAAAGCAGCAATAATGAAAAATACTTGGTACTGGCTAAGAAATAGAGTGGTGGATCAGAAGAATAGGTTAGGTATACAAGACACAGTAGTGAATAACTATTGTAATCTACTCCAGCTTCTGGGATAAAAACTCACTATTTGACAAAAACTGCTGGGAAAATTAGAAAATACTCTGGAAGCAACTGGGCATCGACTAAAATCTTTTACTGCATGCCAAAATAAAGTCAAAATGAGTTCACTATTTAGATATAAAGGCTGATATTATAAGCAATCTGGGAGAGCAATGAATAGTTTACCTGTCAGATTAATGGAGAAAAGAAGAATCTATGACCAAACAAGTGAGAGAGAGAACATTATGAAATGAAAAATTAATAATTTTGATTACATTAAATTGAAAAGTTTTTGTACAAAGTCAATGCAACCAAGATTAAGAGGGAAACAGAAAACTGGGAAAGAATTTTTACAACCAGTTTGTCTGATAAAGGCCTCATTTCTAAAATACATAGAGAATGCAGTCAAATTCATAAGAATACAAATCTTTCCCCAATTGATAAATGGTCAAAAGATATGAACATGCAGTTTTCAGAAGAAATTAAAGACATCTATATTCATATGAAAAAATGCTCTGCATCTCTAATGATTCGAGAAATGCAAATCACAACATGTCTTTGATACTACATCATACTTGTCAGATTGGCTTACATGACAAAACAAGAAAATTATAAATGCTTGAGAAGATGTAGGAAAATTAGAATACTAATGTGTTGTTGGTGGAGTTGTGAACTGATCTAATCATTCTGGAGAGCAATTTGGTACTACACCCAAAGGGCTCTAAAACTGTGCATGTGCTTTGACCCAGCAATACCACTTCTAGTGCTGTATCCCAAGGAGATCATATATATGTTAAAAGGACCCACATGTACAAAAATATTTATAGCAGCTCTTTTTTTGGTGGCCGAGAAATAAAAATTGAGGGTATGCCCATCAATTAGAGAATAGCTTCACAAGTTGTGGTATGTGAATGTAATGGAATGCTATTGTATATATATATATGAAATGATGAGCAAACAGACTTTAGAAAAAACCTGGAAAGTCTTATATGAATTGTTGCTGAGTGAGGGGAGCAGAACCAGGAGACCATTGTACATAGTTACAGATATAGTGTGTGATGACTAACTTTGATAGACTTGGCTCTTCTCAGCAATGCAACATTCTTAGACAACTCCAGAAGACTCATGATGGAAAATTGTACCCACACCCAGGAAAGAATTATGGAATCTGAATGTAGATTGAAGCAAACTTGGGTAGGGGAGAAGAGAAGAAGGGGGAGAAAATTTGGAAATTAAAAGTTTGTGGAACCAAATGTTGTAAACTAAAAATAAATAAATTAATTTAAAAGAAAAAAAAAACTTTGCCAAATATTAGCTTTGTCATTCTCTTTCTGTTAAATTTATGTGATGATTAATATATGCAAAGAGCTTTGCAAATCTTAAAGTATTATATGCACTTTAGCTATAATTATTGCTATGGTTGTTATTTGTTATGACCATTATTGTTTTTATATTCTTCTCTTTATCCATTCTCATAGTTCTAATAAACATTTATTTGCATATAGTTGCTTACATATATATGTATGTATGAATATATGTATATGTATACATCTCCAATCCTATTCTTCTAATCTTCTGAGCAGACTTTTCATCTTTTTACCTGACATTTTCATCTGTTTGCTTTTCTTGATCAACATTTTGGGGTAGAGTGAATAGGAAGATGGGGGATGGAAAATGAGTTTTGATTTTATTTATATGGGGAATTCTCAGCATTAAAATTCCTTTAATTCAGAAACACAATTCCTCTGTAACATAAGCTGCCTGGATCATTGATAAATTAAGTGACTTTTCTATGTTCACTGGAATAGTATCTATCTGAAACAGCACTTGAATACAGATCTTCCTCAATCCATTACCAGTCCTCTCTATCTAAGGTAAATTGCCTCAGTATCAACATTTTTCAAAACAAATTAATTGCCTTCCCCTTCCTGCCCCCTCCTGAAATCATTCTGTTACTTTCTATCCCTTTTAATATTACTGTAAAAATTCCCATACATCAATAATCATAAACTTCTTCTCTCCTTTTACTCCACAAGAAGCTTTATCAGTTCTTTCTTCTCCTTAGCTCTCACATCTATTACCTTCTTACCACAGTTGCCACCAAAACCCCAGTTAAAAGCTTTATTATCTTTCCCTTGAATAAATGTATTAACTTCATATTCCTAATCAGTATCCTTACCAGAAGTCTTAATCTTTCTATAATCCATCATTCACATTCAGATTAAATTTAGTAAAGCCTAACTTGAATTATTTCGTTTTTTTCCCTACCAAAAAAAAACCATGTTTTTGGTGCCTATTGAATGAAGTTCAAACTCCTTAATAGGGCATTGAAGGCCCTCTACAATCAGAGTCTAACCACCAGACTTCCATCACAGTACCCCTCACAGTTTTGTTGTGGTTGTTTGTCATTTTCATGCAAGGATATGTCTAGTAAGAAAACTCTACAATTCATATTGACTGGATCTTATTGCATTAAGAAATTGCTATTGACAGGGTAAGTTACCTAGTCAGGATCACATAGCCACTATATGTCAAAGGTAGAATTGAGTAGAGATATTGACTCCAAGTCTGTGTATGTGTGTGTGCCTGTGTGTATTCTTTCTGTTGTGAGTATTTCACTGCTCTGAGCCTCTATATTCTCATCTGTAAAATAGTACCCACAGTACATATTTCATATTAATTCTGTGAGGCTCAAGTGAGATAATACATATAAATCACTGAATCCTTAAAGTGCTATTTAAATGGTAGCTAGAATTATGTTATGGTTTGTTTCGTGATTGGTTGTTTTTTTTTTAGGGCGTGACTGGTGGCAGGTGAAAGATGAAATGACTGAGGAAACAAAGGTTAGAGCTTTAAAGCATTTTGATTTATTGAGGAATGCATGACAATTTTCCACAATCCAAGACTAGGCCCATTCCTCACTGTTGGGCTGGACCTCAAATATCGGGGAACTATGGTACTCTCCCAATTCCCACAATTGAATAAAGTTTTTTTTTCACAAGACAGAATTAAACTGTACCCATAATTAAATAAAAAGGAAACTGAGCTAGCTCCAGAATTGAATCAAAAGACACATTCAGTATGGTTTACACAGTTCCTATAATTAATGACTTGCTCCTGTAATCTCTCAGTTCTCTCAGGAGAGTTGCTTTAATTTGAGCTTTAATATTGAAATCCTTGATATATTTTCTTAGGAATGTCCAGCAGCATGTGTGGTGATATCTTCTACTATTCTTTTAAAGTCATTAACTCTATTGTCATTTTGTACTTTAGGTTCAGGAAACCTCCAGTGAAGATCTCAGTTTTTCCCTTGAAAACAAATGAAATTGGACAACTTTCTAGCTCTTCAAAATATCACATTTTGAGGGATGGCTGAAAGAATTAGGGAATATGAATTCAAGGAAATAACTGTTGTGCTATAAGTAATTATGAAGGGGATAGTTTCAGAGAAACCTGGGAAGATTTGTTTGAACTAATGAAGAGGGAACAGAAAAGAATTAGGAGAATAATTACAATAATAATGAGACTGCAAAGGAAAAAAAAAATTTTAATAAAACATATTATCCAGCTCCTGAAAAAGAGTTGATTAACTTAGGGAGTAGGAGATTGAGACATGCACACACACACACACACACACACACACACACACACACACACACAGAGAGTTATATATAATGTAATATAATACCCAAAGTACTCGATTTTGCCCAACAAGTATAACTTTGATCATGCCATTTCATACTCTTAAATTTCCTTTCATCATCTCCATGTGATAGAGTCCAGGGTGCATACATACGTATATCTATATATCTATCTATATATATGTATATATATATTACATGTGTTACATGTATATGTACATATATATACACACATATATATGTTGAATATGTCTCATAGGAATTGAATTATAGAATTTGGAGCTTGAATTGAGCTTGTAGGGAAAGTGAAACTTTTAGATGAATCTGCCTGAGTTGTGCAGAATATATTGGCCAAGGAATAGGACAAACTAGAAAAAACACATAAGTTTGTTCAAAGTTACAGATTATTTTTCTCTTTTTTAATGTAAGCAAGATTTCATTTTTTAAAAATGGAAGTATATCTTCCAGCATGAAAATATACTTTCTTCCAGGTACCAATCTCCAGCACAATCAGATGTATCATTGTTATGACTCTGGCAAGTATAGAAAAAAGCTGATGAAAATCTTGTGCATGAAAATATTGAATTTTGGAATCTATTTTGAAGGAGAAACTAGACTTTGCCTCAAGGCCTTTCCAACCCAAAGAAGCTATGTGAAAAAATGAAAACAAATTCATTATCAAATACTATACTTTCCCCCCTTCTCTTAGAAATAATCAACAACCTGCTTAAATGTAATTATTTTCCTTTCTCCAATGCATGATATCTTCAAATCATATTTTGGAGTATTACATCAAAAAAATTTTGTGGACATAACATAGATATCCCTTCCTACCACATGAATCTCATTTAAATCAAGATGAGACACACATCAGGTTTCTCAATTTTCTATTATGATTTGAGATCTACCTCCATGCTTTAATTCCCTTCTAGGGTTCATTTTAGAAACTATCAAGTGACAAGTAGTACTTAAGACTGATTATCTAGTGTCATTCCATACTTCTTTATGCAGTGGAAAGAGTAAATAGAACTTCCATTGAGCAATTCAACTAACAAAATACCTACTCATATTTTACTCAAGTAACCAGCAAAAATCCTGGGCAGACTATTCGTTATTATAATGTTCATGTTCCCTGTACTGCAATGCCCCTGGCTTTGGAATATTTGTTGAGAGCTACTGCCGGAAAATTCTCTGTGCTTGGCAGAAGTCAAGAATTTATGATGTGGCTCTGAGCAGTACTGAGGCAAATAGCAAAAACTGTTATCCTTAGTGCACTTTTGCAAGGTGACTGGTTAAAAGGTATATCTGATCTGAAATTCTGCTTTCTGGTGCAGTGCCACAATTATACTTCTTCACTTGAAAAACCTGTGCCACATCAAGTTCAGAACTACATGGTTCTGAGAAACCAAGTATTTCTATTAAAGAAGGATTTCCCAAAGGTGTCATAAATACTGGAATATATTATCATAACTTTACTAAGCCAGATAGAGTTACAGGGTAAGAGCATCAACTTCCATGACATAGCTGACTTTGAATAATAGTGTGACCTGGCAGGTAGACTGCTGGACTTTATTTTAAATCTCACCTCTGTTACCTATTACTCATGTGGCCATGGCTAACTCAGAGGCCTCAGACAACTCTCTAAGACTTTAAGTTAGGGAAGAGTTGCTGTGAGATTGGGGGTTGGGATGGGTAGCACAGAATTTCTGTGTTACAAATTCCCAACAGACAAAATTATAGATCCAAATAGCAACAGGAACAGCAACAAAATCAACAAGGACAGCCAGGATAATAAAAACCTGGTAGTTTCTATCTCACAGGCTTGTTGTAAAAATCAAATATGATATTATCTGTAAAGTACTTTGCAAACTTTTAAGCACTATAGAAATGGAAGTTATTATAGAAATAGCTGCTAGGGTTTGGCAGCCATGAAGCCCATGGGAAGGAATAAGAGGATGCACTTGAGGTAACTTAATGGGAAATATCTTTTATTCTTGTCAAGGCAAACAGTGACCACTTCAACCATCTTCACAGAAACAGAAAAGACATTACTCAGAGTGGCATGTACACAATGCAGGTGTCTCCCTAAGGCTGTGCTGCAGCTTTGGAACCTAACCTTTAAATTTTGAATGGGCCTGAGATCACAGGATTTCAGAACTAGATAGAATCTTAGTGATCATTCTATCCAGCTCCATTATTGTGCAGATATGGAAACTAAAGCCACACCAGCTTGTCCAAAGTTATGGAAGTAGTAGGTAGAAAATTGAAAGTGTGAATCTAGGTCCCCTATCTCCAAATCTGAGGCTCTTTTCTTAAGTAACCATGAAAAGAAGTGTACAGAGATGAGGCATATTCTTACAGTTTTCAGATTCTAGTTTAGTTAACAACCCCAGATAGTTCTCTTGACTTTGCTATCATTCCCCTCCAGGCTTGGGAATTTTAGTGTGTAGACGGCATGAATGCTATTTTTGTGTTCTGGATTGTGCTCATATTGTGTAGGGTAACCAGTTACCACTCTACTGTGTTGCTTGAGGACACTATCAGAAAACATCTTCCTTGTTGAAGTGCCTGAAATTGATCTGTCAGTGCCCTATTTCTTTGGTACTATATTGAAACAAAACAACTTTGAGATGGGGAACGCATGAAACCATCATAATTCATTCATGGGAATGATTTTGTCAGCTTCTTTTCTCACAGAGCAGATAGATGAGAACAGACCATTGAAGTAGGTAGGACATAGGATAAGTAGAAAACAGAGGGAGAAAGCCTAAGGACATGGATAGACACTTGTGCAAGCAACACTCTAGGAGACCTAGGTAGTGCCATACCTTTGTAGGTAAATATAGGCTGATGAAACAAGTCTTTCATTTGTTTTTATTTGCTATGTTAGGGAAAAGAGGAAGACTCAAGCATTTATAAGACAAATAGATGGGTGGGCCAATAAGGACAGATGATGGAAATAAGAAAGACTTCCTTAATTCTTATTTAAATTGTGTTTCCTTTCCCAAGAAAAAAATAATGTTCCTTGGAATGTAAAAGACAGAATAAAACCTCAAAGGAACTCAGTACCCAGTTTAAGCTGAGAGAGAATAAGAAACTATCTAATTGCACTTAACAAATTCACATCATTGATGGTACAGTACATTCTTAAGTACTAAAACAACTGGTAAAATGGTAAATACAATTGCTGTGATATTTTCAGTGATCTATGAAAAATTTTGGAAAGGAGGGAATTCATTGCCCTCCACTTGAGAAGGGCAAATATTGGAATAAAAAAGGGAAAATGATGGACTATACAAATTATATTCCAAGGCACCTTACATTGATTCATGGCTAGATTCTGGAATATATTATTAAAAGGATACTTACTGGATGTCTAAAAAGTAATTCAGCAAACAATTAAAAGCCAGCTTGGTTTATTCAAAAGCAAGTGATGTTGTATTAGACTCAGTTCCTTTATTTCTGAAGTCCTCAGATCAGGGGATTTCATGTGATATAGTT
>JAQQSZ010015213.1:0-11333 GCA_028646595.1 Phalanger gymnotis
CCCCAATGGGCTTCATGTGAGGCCTATTAATGGGTAGGGAAGAGCTTATTATCCCATTAACATTACACTCTGCCCCAGTTTCCTCTTCTGTAAGATGAGGATAATAACAGCACCTACCTCTTGGGTTGTTGTGAGAATCGAATGAGATAAGACTGCAGAAAGCTTAGCACAGTACCTGGTATGTAAAGAGTACTATGTAAACATTAGCTAATATTGTTAATGAGAAGGAGAAGCAGCCAGCTTTGCTCAGGTAGCAAGGCCAGAGAATACTTGTTATATAGAGAACAAGAGTTAGTGAATCTCTAGTGATTGCATTTAACACCATTGATGTTGAGTGTTCTGTCTACTGATGTAAACAACAGCTCATCCATAACTTAATAAGTAGGCTTCTATAATGACCATGGCCAAGAAGTTCATTACTTTGCCACCTACTTAGTGACTCTTATAATGTCCTGGCTGCTCCTGATCCCTTGACACCCTGTCTACATTTTCCCATCCTGGTTATTCTTTCACTTATTCCCTCCTCCCCCTCACCCCGCCCCAAGTCACTGATCATTAAGAGTCAATATACTCTTTATTTTCCATTGTCACTTACAGATTCACCTTCCCTCCCTACTCATTAAATTCAGTGGCTCCCTATTCCCTCCAGGATCAAATATAAAATCTTCTACGTTTTAAAGCCCTTCACAACCAAGCCCCTTTCTATTTTTCGAGTTTTCTTGCACTTTACTTCTCTCTGCACACATTATGACCTAGGGACACTGGCCTTACTATTCCCTGGCTATGACTCTCTATTTTACAGGCTTTGTGCCTGGAATTCTCTTCCTCCTCATCTCTGTTCCTGGCTTCCTTCAAGAAGCAGCTCAAATCCCACCTTCCATAAGATGTCTTTCCTCTTCCCTCTCCCTCTTCTCCTCCTCCCCACTCCCCTCACTGCTAGTTCTTTCCCTCTAAAATTATCTTGAATTCTCCCTTTATCCCCTATCTCTCCATGTCTATCTCCATAGGTACACAATTGTTTGCTTGTTTCTTCCCCAATTATAATGTGAGATCCTTGAGGGCAAAGACCCCCTTTTTAAACCTTTCTTTGTATTGGCAGTGCTTAGCATAGTAGGTGCTTAATAAATATTTGTGACTGTTGTTGAGTGACCTAGAGGTGAGCCTCTCTGAATTTAGCCCTGCTGGTTCTTAGACACACAAGACAGGCAGTTGGGCTGATCCATATCCTTATTCCTAGAGTGCAGCCTTCAGGAAGTAAAGGATGGATTAGATGATATCTAAAATCTCTGTCAGCCAGAACAATCTATAAACCTTCGAGATCTTCAGATGGATCCTTGCCCACTGGTTGGATACCACCATCTCCCTTCCTAAGACTATTAGCAGAGATGAAATTCGGGGAAGAAATTGAGGGTGGAATAGATAAAACCATTTCTTTCTCTGTTTTCTCTTCATTCTGTTGGATGGGTACTTCCCATGTAACAGTGTTCCCATGGACAACAGAGGACACCAACACAACAAGACCTGCTGAATACACATTAGTGGTTGTTCCATTTGTTTTTCTCCTACACCACCATGCAATGTTGTATTAGTGCCTGGTAACTCATAAGAGTTGGCAAATAACTCACTGCGATTTTCATAATCTAGTTACATTGCATAACTGTTGTACTGGTAATGGAGTCACAAACAAATCATCCAATGCTCTGTGAGCAGAGCACCTGCTCCTTTCAGAAGAATAAACCACCTTTTGTTGCCTTTAGCATTAAGGGAGTTCTGGTAGCATACTAGGCTCCCTAGGGGACACTGGAAAAGCAGACTTTCAAGTCCTTGCCTTCTTGATTCCTAGTTAAGGCAGGCTCTGTAAGACTCTAAGCTCCATGAGGGCAGGAACTTTTTGTTATTTGTTTTGTATCTCTAGTGCCTGGCACACAGAAGGCACTTAGTAAATGCTTATTGGTCTATTAAAATGAATTGCTTTAGAGGATGAGTGACATCATAGCCAAACTGAACTTGAAATGGGAAGCATTTCCAAGCCTATAGGAAGGCTGTAAGAAGTCCATAGCTTTTCTATCAAAATGGCGATGAATGGTCACAGGAATCATTTCGTTTCCTACTATTACCAACCACCTTGTTGCCATGGAGAAACTTCTGTCCTGGGGCTCCACTGTCCTTGCTGATGACTACCCCCTCTGGACCACTCCTTCAGGAAATCATCAGCTAACACACTTTACTTCATTCCCTATACCCTAGCCATCTCCTCCTAAGTATCCTTTCCATCCCCTCCCCCACCAAATTTACCTTTCCCTTTCTAATTCTAGAACCATGAACCATGATTATCAAATCAACTCTGTCATTATTCCTGAATGGAGTGTGTCTGTCTAGTTTCCCTGTTAACCTGCTTACAATCCCTGCAACTTTCTGTACCAAAGTACCCCTCGTTGGCCACTACTTCCTCTTGTGCCTTGTCTCCCTCATTATAACTTAATATCCTGGAGATCAGGGATTGTCTGTACTTTTGTGTTTGTATCTCCTGAGCTTAGCACAGCGCCTGGGACATAATAAGATGTTAATTAATGTTTTTTCATCTATCTATCCATCTATCCATCCATCCATTCACAATTCATTTACCCACTCATTCATTCGAGTTCAATCAACAAGGACTGAAATGTTCCAAAGTTATTCTGAATATGGTGTTACAAAGTCGGACCAAATACAGTGGATCAGGACTGGTCAGAATGAACACATCTTGGAAATTAGTATGAACACTTAACTGCAGCAATGAGTAGAAATATACTCATTAAAGGTACATCTCCTGGGATCATGGCTTTTTCGAAGCCAAGAACTTGAACTTCCAGCATACAGAAAAGAGAAATAGAGGCAGGCAGAAGGAATTAGGAGATATGGCAAGGGAGCCTAGAGGAAGATGACATCGTTGCTCGTTTATCTCCATCAAAGCATTTTAAAGACATAGCTTACTGAACCTCCTGATATCTCCAAAGCATTGTTAGGAATCTCTTTGTAGCCAAAGGATAAAGAGGATTGGAGAGGATAAAGATCACTAATATAAGGCTACTGGAGAAAGGTTAAAGGAAAGGGAAAATTGTAGTCTGCAGGACAGAGGGCTAGAATGGTTTAGATCCTGGTAGGTCAAAGCATGGTGCTGAAATCCTGAACCACATATCCTCACTTCTCTAAGATATGGAGAATTCCACTGGATGAGAAACATGTTATAAGGGAAGAAATAAATCAAAATTGTTGTTAAGGTTTAACAGAACTGAGGGTATTTTTTTTCCTCCATGAAGTGTTTCACTCATGACTGCTTCTGCATTTTCTCTGATGGTATGTTTTCACTTCCTGGTCCTGATATTGGTCATGGACATTTCTTTATTTTTTTTTTTAAAAATGTTTATTTATTTTTAGTTTACAACATTCAGTTCCACAAGCTTTTGAGTTCCAAATTTTCTCCTCCTTCCCCTCTTCCTTCCCAAGACAGCATGCAATATGATATAGGCTCTACATATACATTCACGTTAAACATATTTTCACATTAGTCATATAGCAAAGAATTATAACCAATGGAATGAACCACAAGAAAGAAACAAAACAAAAAAGAGAGACGGCTAATAGTATGCTTCAATCTGCACTCAGACTCCGTAATTCTTTCTTTGGACGTGTATAGCATTTTCCATCATTCTCCTTTTGGAGTTGTCTTAGAACCTTGTGTTGCCGAGAAGAGCCACATCTACCAACATCAGTCATAGCACAATGCGCCTGTAACTGTGTACAATGTTCTCCTGGTTCTGCTCCCCACACTCAGCATCAGTTCATATAAGTTTTTCCAGGTTTTTATAAAGTCCACCTGTTCATCATTTCTTATAGCGCAATAGTATTCCATTGCATTCACATACTACAACTTGTTCAGCCATTTCCCAATTGATGGGCATCCCCTCAATTTCCATTTCTTGGCCACCATAAAAGAGCTGCTATAAATATTTTTGTACATGTAGGTTCTTTTCTCATTTTTATGATTTCTTTAGGATACAGCCCTAGAAGTGGTATTATAGGGTCAAAGGGTATGCACATTTTTATAGCCCTTCAGGCATAGTTCCAAATTGCTCTCCAGAATGGTTGGATCAGTTTACAACTCCACCAACAATGCATCAGTGTTCCAAGTTTCCCATATCTTCTCCAGCATTTATAATTTTCCTGTTTTGTCATGTTAGCCTATCTGTTAGGTGTGATGTGATACCTAAGAGTTGTTTTGATTTGCATTTCTCTAATCAATAGTGACTTAGAGCATTTTTTCATATGACTATAGATATCTCTAATTTCTTCCCCTGAAAACTACCTGTTCATATCCTTTGGCCATTTGTCAATCGGAGAATGACTTATAGTCTTATGAATTTGACTCAGTTCTCTGTATGTTATAGGAATAAGGCCTTTATCAAAGACATTGATTGAAAAATTTTCCCAGTTTTCTGCTTCCCTCTTAATCTAGTTTGCATTGGTTTTGTTTGTACAGAAACTTTTCAATTTAATGTAATCAAAATTATCCACTTTGCATTTCATAATGTTCTCTATATCTTGTTTGGTCATAATTTCTTTGTTTCTCCATAAATCTGACAGGTAAACTATTCCTTGCTCTCCCAGTTTGCTTATAACATACCATTTGAACTTTATTTTGATATATGGTATAAGATATTTGTTTACATCCAGTTTCTGCCATACTGTTTTCCAGTTTTCTCAGCAATTTTTGATAAATAGTGAGTTCTTATCCCAGAAGTTGGAGTCTTTGGGTTTATCAAACAGTAGATTGCTATAGTCATTGACTACTGAGTCTTGTGTACCTAACTTATTCCACTGATCCACCACTGTTTCTTAGCCAGTACCAAGTAGTTTTGACGATCGCTGCTTTATAATACAATTTAAGATCTGGTATGGCAAGGCCACCTTCCCCAGCATTTCTTTTCATTAATTCCCTTGATATTCTGGACCTTTTGTTCTTCCAGATGAATTTTGTTGTTATTTTTTTCTAGCTCTACAAAACAACTTTTTTGGTAGTTTGATTGTTATGGCACTGAATGACTAAACTAATTTAGGCAGAATTATGATTTTTATTATATTAACTCAGCCTACCCATGAGCAACTGATGTTTTTCCAATTATTTAGATCTGACTTTATTTGTGTGAAAAGTATTTTGTAATTGTGTTTATATAGTTCCCAGGTTTGTTTTGGCAGATAAACTCCCAAATATTTTATAATGTCTACAATAACTTTAAATAGAATTTCTCTTTCTATCTCTTACTGTCAGGCTTTGTTAGTAATATATAGAAATGCTGATGATTTGTGTGGGTTTATTTTATATCCTACAACTTTGCTAAAGTTATTTATTATTTCAAGTAATTTTTTTACATGATTCTCTAGGATTCTCTAAGTATATCATCATATAATCTGCAAAGAGTGACAGCTTTGGGTTTTTTTGGCTATTCTAATTCCTTCAATTTCTTTTGCTTCTCTTATTGCTAAAGCTAATATTTCTAGTACTACATTGAATAACAGTGATTATAATGGACATCCCTGTTTCACCCTTGATCTTAGGGCCATGGACATTTCTAAGCCCTAACATTCATTGTTCATGATATTTCAAGGACTTGAAATTTCATGGGTGTGTTTTCTGGGCTAGGTGTGACTTGGGCCTGTCCCTTGGTTTGATATTAGAGCAAAGCGAGACATGCATAGGTCATTCAACAGTTAACAAAAAGAGGTTGACTTAGACATAGCAGGAGAAGATTATTCGGCAAAGACAGGCATCAGGACACCTTGAATTGATTCAACTGATCAAAGCTCCCTTGCCTGAGCTGCCCATCGATGTCTCCCAAGCATTATAATGTGCCTAGAACTTCTTGCAGCTATTTTGTGTGCGGCTGACCAGGAAGTAATGTCTATTGAGTCTCAAGGATAGTCTCAAAAAGCTAAACATTTATCAGTTGGTGGCCACTTTATGGTGATAAGTCCCACTTATCTGGAGCTAGGATGATTCTTGAATGACAGGTATGCAGACTGTCCCTGGGCCTGAGCCAGAGGCCTTTCCAATGTGGTGGTGCCTTGAAGAGCTTGTACTATGCTGGCATAGCCTTTGAGAACTCAAGGTGATGCCTATGCCATGATGAGAAAGCAGAGAACATGAGGAAAGGATAGTTTAAAATATTAATGTGTTTTGGAGCAAAGCATTAACAGCGTTCTTGCTTTGTCTTTTCTCAGTCATCATCCCTCTTTTTTTTTTAAATTCTTAAAATAGTATTTTATTTTTTCCCAATTCCAAGTCAAGATAATTCCTAACATTCATTTTTACAAAATCTGAGTTCCAAATTTTTTCCCTCTCTCCTCTCTTCCTAAAATGGAAGGCAATTTGATATAGGTTATATATGTGGTATCATGTAAAACACATTTCCATGTTAGTCACAGTTGTGAAAGAAGAAAGAGACCAAAAGTATGCTTTGATCTGCATTCAGAGTTCATCAGTTCTTCATCTGGATGTGGATAGCATTTTCCTTCATGAGTCCTTTGTACTTGTCTTAAATAATTGTGTTGCTGAGAAGAGCTGTCATTCATAGCTGATCATCACATAATGCTTCTGATACCATGTACAATATTTTCGTGGTTTGGCTCATCAGTTCATACAAGTCTTTCCAGGTTTTTCTGAAATTCTGTCTATTTATTATTTCTTAATGCACAACTGTGTTCAATTACATTCATATATCACAGCTTGTTCAGCCATTGCCCAATTGATGGACAGCCCTTCAGTTTCCAATATTTTGCTACCACAAAAAGGGCTGTTTTAAATATTTTTGCACACGTAGGTCTTTTTCCATTTCTATGATCTCTTTGGGATACAGACCTAGTAGTAGTATTGCTGGATCAAAGGATATGCACAGTTTGGTTAACCTTTGGGTATAGTTCTAAATTACTCTCCAGAATGGTTGGATCAGTTCACAAATCCACCAACAGTGCATTAGTGTCCCAATTTCCCCTTATCTTCTCCAACATTTATCATTTTCCTTTTTTGTCATATTAGCCAATCTGATAAATATGAAGTGGTACCTCAGAGTTATTTTCATTTGCATTTCTCTAATCCAAAGTTATTTAGAGACTTCTTATTTGCCTATACATAGCTTTGATTTCTTCATCTGAAAACTGCTTCTTATCCTCTGACCATTTATCAATTGGAGAGTAGCTTGCATTCTTATAAATTTGACTTGGTTCTCTATATATTTGAAAAATGAGGCCTTTATCAGAGATACTTGCTAGAAGATTGTTTCCCAACTTTCTGCTTTTCTTCTAATCTTGGTTGCATTGGTTTTGTTTATACAAAAGCTTTTTATTTTAATATAATCAAAATTCTCTATTTTACATTTCATGGTGGTCTCTACCTCTTGTTTGGTCATGAATTCTTCCCTTCCCCATAGATCTGACAGGTAGACTATTTCTTGCTCTTCTAATTGGCTTATGGTATCACCCTTTATGTCTAAATCATGCACCCATTTTGACATTATCTTGATATACAATGTGAGATGTTGGTCTATACCTAGTTTGTGTCTTACTGTTTTCCAGTTTTCACAGCACTTCTTGTCAAAGAGTGAGTTCTTATCCCAAAGGCTGGGATCTTTGGGTTTATTAAACACTAGGTTATTATGGTCATTGACTACTGTGTTTTGTGTGCCTAACCTATTTCACTGATCCACCACTCTATTTCTTAGCCAGTACCAAGTAGTTTAGATGATTATTGCTTTATAATACAGTTTTAGATCTGGTATGGCTAGGCCACCTTCTCTTGCATTTCTTTTCATTCATTCTCTTGATAATCTGGACCTTTTGTTCTTCCAGATGAATTTTGTTATTATTTTTCTAGCTCTATAAAATGAATTTTGGCAGTTTTATTAATATGACTCTGAATAAGTAACTTAGTTTAGGCAGAATTGTCATTTTTATTATACTGACTTGGCCCACCCATGAGCAATTGATATTTTTCCAATTGTTTAGATCTAACTTTATTTGTGGGAGAAGTGTTTTGTAATTGTGTTCATACAGTTCCTGGGTTTATCTTGGCAGGTAGACTCCCAAGTAGTTTATTTTGCTTGCAGTTATTTTAAATGGAATTTCTCTTTCTATCTCTTGCTGCTGGGCTTTGTCGGTCATATAAAAATACTGGTGACATATGTGGGTTTATCTTATATCCTACAACTTTGCTAAAATTGATACTTATTTCAAGTAGTTTTTTAGTTGATTCTCTAGGGTTCTTTAAGTATACCATCCTGTCATCTGCAAAGAATGATAGTTTTGTTTCCTCACTACCTTTTCTAATTCCTTTGATTTCTTTTTCTTCTCTTATTTCTATAGCTAACATTTCTGGTACCATTTTGAATAGCAGTGGTGATAATGGGCATTCTTGCTTCATCCCTAATCTAATTGGGAAGGCTTCTAGCTAATCCCCATTACAGATAATGCTTGCTGATGGTTTTAGATAGATAATATTTATCATTTTAAAGAATGCTCCCTTTATTTCTATGCTCTGTAGCATTTTTAATAGGAATGGGTTCTGTATTTTGTCAAAAGCTTTTTCAGCATTTATTGAGATAATCATAAGATTTCTGTTGGTTTTGTTATTGATAGGTCAATTATTTTGATGATAGTTTTCTTAGTATTGAACCAACCCTGAATTCTCACCAAGTCATAGTGTATAATCTTTGTGATATATTGCTGTAATTGCCTTGCTAGTATTTTGTTCAAAATTTTTGCAGCTATATTCATTAGTGAATTTGGTCTATAATTTTCTTTCTCTGCTTTAGCTCTTCCTGGTTTAGGTATCAGCTCCATATTTGTGTCATAAAAAGAGTTTGGTAAGATTTCTTATTTGCCTATTTTTCCAAATAGTTCGTATAATATTGGAATTAATTGTTCTTTGAATGTTTGGTAAAATTCGCTTATGAACCCATCTGGCCCTGGGAATTTTTTCTTAAGATGCTCATTAATGGCTTCTTCAATTCCTTTTTCTAAGATTGGGTTATTTAGGCATCTATTTCCTGATCTGTTAATCTGGGTAATTTGTATTTTCATAAATATTTATCGATTTCACTTAGATTGTCATATTTATTGGTATATAATTACACAAAAATTTCCTAATGATTGTTTTAATTTCTTCTTCATTGGTAGTGATTTTACTCTTTTCATTTTTGATACTAGATATTTGGTTTTCTTCTTTTTATTTTTAAGGATCAAATTAACCAAGTGCTTATCTGTCTTTATAGTTTTTTCATAAAACCAGCTCCTAGATTTATTTATTAGTTTTTTACTTTCAATATTATTAATCACATCTTTAATTTTCAGGATTTCTAATTTGATGCTCAATTGGGAATTTTTAATTTGTTCTTTTTCTGTTTGGTTTTTTTTTTTTTTTGGTTGCATGCCCAATGCATTGACCTGTTTTTTTTTTTATTTTGTTGATGTAAGAATTTAGCGAAATAAATTGTCCCATAAATAGTGCTTTGGCTGCATCCCGTAAATTTTGATATGTTGTCTCATTGTTGTCATTCTCTTTAATGAAATTATTCATAGTTTCTATGATTTGTTCTTTGACCCACTTATTCTTTGGGATTAGAATGTTTAGTTTCCAATTAACTTTTTTTGAGGGGAGAAGCATGGCAATTGGGCTTAAGTGACTTGCTCAAGGTCATACAGCTAGGAAGTGTGGCAAGCATCTGAGGCTGGATTTGAACTCAGGTCCTCCTGACTCTAGGGTTAGTGCTCTACTCATTGTGCCACCTAGCTGCCCCCAATTAATTTTTAATCTATCTTTCCACTGCTTTTGTTGAATGTAATTTTTAATTGCATTATAATCTGAAAACAATACATTCAATATTTCTGCTTTTCTACATTTCATTTTGAAGTTTTTTGCCCTTAATACATGATCAATTTTTGTGTAGATTCCATATGTTGCTGAGAAAAGGTGTATTCCTTTTTGTTCCCATTCAGTTTTCTCTAAAGGTCTGTCATATCTAACTTTTCTAATATTCTATTTATCTCAGTTGCTTTCTTGTTTATTTTTTGGTTGGATTTATTGAGTACTGAAAGGGGACAGTTGAAGTCCCCCACTACTATAGTTTTGCTATTTATTCCTATACTCACTTAACTTTTCCTTTAAGAATTTGGATGCTATACCACTTGGTTAATATATCTTTAGTATTAATATTGCTTCGTTGTCTGCGGTACCTTTTAGCAAGATGCAGTTTCCTTCCTTATCTCTTTTAATTAGTTCTATTTTTGCATTTACTTTGCCTGAGATCAGGATTGCTACCCCTGCTTTTTTTTTTTAGTTCAGCTAAAGCATAATAGATTCTGCTCCAGCCCATTGTCTTTGCTCTCTGTGTGTCTCTGCTTAAAATGTGTTTCTTATAAACAACATATTGTACAATTCTGGGTTTTGACTCACTCTACTATCCCTTTCTATTTTATGGGAGAATTCATCCCATTCACATTTACAGTTATGATTACTAACTGTGTATTTCCTTCCATCTTATTTTTCCTCCTATTTGTTCTCCCTCTCCTTTCATCCTTTCCCTCCTCACCAATGTTATGCTTCTGTCTATCACCTCCCCAATCTGCCCTCCCTTCTGTCACATTACTCCCCTCTCCCCATCCCCTTTTCCCTTACTTTCATGTAGGGAAAGATAGATTTCTATGCCCCATTGTCTGTATATCTTATTTCCCAGTTGCATGCAAAAACAACTTTTCTTTTTGAACATCTGCTTTTAAAACTTTGAGTTCCAAATTCTTCCCCTCCCCACCTACCCTCCCTAAGAAGACAAGCAATTCAACATAGGTCACGCGTGTATCATTATGTAAAACCCTTCCACAATACTCATGTTCTGAAAGACTAACTATATATTTGGTCCCTCCTATCCAGTCCTCCTTTATTCAATTTTCTCCCTTGACTCTGTCCACCCTTTTCGAAAGTGTTTGCTTTTGATTACCTCTTCCCCCATCTGCCCTCCCTTCTATTGTCCCCCCTTTTTTATCCCCTTCCTCCTTCTTTCCTGTAGGGTAAGATACCCAATTAAGTGTGTATGTTATTCCCTCCTCAAGTCAAATCTGATGAGAGTAAGACTCACTCCTTCCCCCTCACCTGCCCCCTCCTTTCTTCCAATGAACTGCTTTTTCTTGCCACTTTTATGTGAGATAATTTACCCCATTCTATCTCTCTCTTTCTCCCTCTCTCAATATATTCCTCTCTCATCCCTTAATTTAATTTTATTTTTTTAGATATCATCCCTTCATATTCA
>JAQQSZ010015214.1:0-11333 GCA_028646595.1 Phalanger gymnotis
TCTGTGTTCCACGCTTGGGCGGATGCGCTGCCTCACCAGCACGCCTCCTTCCCCAAGAACCCCCTGCCCGGACTGGGCTTAAATCTTCAGCAGGCTCTTCACTCCTGCTCTGATCAGCCACTTAATTCCTCCCACCAGGTGGGCCTGGGGCCAGAAGCAACTGCAGCTGAATTTCTAAAGCTGCCCCGCCTCCGTTGCCCCAGGGGTGGTAGCCGAACTGCAAACTCTGTCTTGTCCCGCAGCTTTTCCCACTAACCTTCTCTGTTGTCTTTGCTGTTTGTGGGTTGTGAGGTCTGGTACATGCCACAGCTCAGTAATTCAGCATGCTAGGGCACTCGGCTCCACTCCTGGTCTCGTCGGGCCGCGGTCTGCAGCGCCGTGGGCGCTGGGCTCTGCTTGGCTCAGCTCCGCTCCCCTCAGCTAGGAGCTGGGAGTTCCGTGCGGGACAGACCTTACCCCAAGACCATCCAGGCTGTCCTGGGCTGGAGCCCTGCTTCCCTCTGCTACTTTGTGGGTTCTGCCATAATTTTGAAATTATAAAGAACAATTTTGGCTGAAAGAAAGGATACAAGAAGACATCTCCCCTGCCTCTTTGCAGAAGTTGGGATGCACAGGTGTGAAACATTACAGCTAACAGACTTTTCTCCATATGTCATTCAGGTTTTTTTTTTAAATAGTATTTTTTTCTAATTACGTTTTGTAAAGACGAATTTTCACATTAATTTGAAAGTTTTGAGTTCCAAATTTTCTCTCTCCCTCCCAAGGTAAGCAATTTAATGAAGGTTATATATGTTCAATCATGTAAAACATTTCCATATTAGTAGTGTCGTGAAAGAAGAAATAGACCAAAAGAAAAAACCATGAAAAAATAAAATGAAAATAGTATGCTTCAATGTGCATTCGGACTCCTACAGTTCTTTCTCTGGATGTGAATAGCGTTTTTCCTCATGAGACCTTTGGAATTGTCTTAGATCACTGTATTGCTAGGAATAACTAAGTTATTTATAGTTGAACATTATACAGTGTTGCTATTACTGTATACAGTGTTCTCCTGGTTCTGCTCACTTCACTTTGTAGCAGTTAATGTCTTTCCAGTTTTATCTGAAATTTGTCTTCTAGTCATTTCTCATATTCTTGTATTTCTTCTGTTCCGTTACATTCATATATCACAATTTGTTCAGTCATTCCCCAATTGATAGGCATTCTCTCAATTTCCAATTCTTAGTCACTACAGAGTGACTCACTATAAATATTTTTGTACAAGTAGGTCTTTTCCCCTTTTCTTTTTGGATCTCTTTGGGATACAGACCTAGTAGTGGTGTTGCTGGATCAAAGGATATTTCATTCAGTTTTGTCGACTTTTTTTTCCTCCTCCTTTTAATACAAATTCATTATAAGGCACTGCTGTCTGAGAAAGGGGACAGGGGGGAATCTAAGCAATATAAAAATAAAAGATAGCAGCATTTTAAAGAGACTATAACTATAGAGGGACATGGGTCCAGTAGAAGGGTGAAGGCAAAGGGAGCCCAGTTTGATGATGCTCAGCACCAGAACTGAAGTCCTAGCTGAAGTCGTTGCTTCTTTCCCTCAAGGTCCTTAGGAGAGAAAGAACCTCAGAACTAGCCTGGCCACCGCTCTGAAGGAGCTAGGACCAGAATGCCTTTCCACAATGGCAGAATGTGAGCTACTGCTGTTGGACTCTTACTGTTAGCCTCTGTGTGGTCCTGCCCATAGTCTTCACCATGGGCATGATCTGCCACTGCATTATCTATCCATCCTGTTCCAGAGCAACAAGAGATATCAGTCAAATCCTAATTCAGTGAAGAGTCCTGGGGTAGAGCCAAGATGGCAAAATGACAGTCAAAGTACAGCCAGGCTCCCCTTTGCAGAATTCCTCAAAACACTCCTAGAAAATGCACCAGGTGGAATCCTGATGGGGGAAGTTCAGAAGAGTCACAGTGAATCATTTGTCTAGCTCATATCAGCATAAAGAGGCAAAAATGTCTAATGATACTTGAGAGTGGGATCAGGCCAAGCAAACACTATGGGTGGAAGCTGTGTACCAGGGCATCAGGACTGGGACAGGTGCCAACTGGAACCTTTGTTGTCTACTACTCAGTCCCAGGTCACAAATCTAGAGCAGACCTGGGGAGTGTATGGGGCAGGGTGGGGGCAAAGAGAGTTCCATTCCCAAGTAGGGAGGACTTGTGCCAAAAGAGGAAGTTTAGAAAGTAGCAGCTGTGTGTGGCTTTGACCCCAGGAACAGACCAGGGTCTGTTTCAGCATCTAGTCCACCCTGCAGAGGAATAACTAGACCAGGACAGGAATCCTGGACCAAAGGTTGCCTACAAGTCTGTCATTCTGAATGAACAGAACTTTCCAGCTGGTTGATATGGACTAAGTCCAGCTTAGACCAAAATCATTGTCAGGAACTTGCAGAGCTCAGATTGGGTAGCAACAATTAGATTTTGCTCTGGTTGAAACCACTTTGAGAACACTGAAAATTTGCAGGTCTCCAGCCTTTTCCCTGAGATCCTGGAATCAGAGAACATTCAATATCCCAAGAAAGCAGCAATAGGTCAAGGCGAGATCTTCCCCTCAGAAGTATGGCAAAGCCCAGCCCTACCTAACATCAATCTTGAAGTTGAGAAGTGTGCTGGAAGAATGAGCAAAAATAAAATAAAATCTAGAGCTGTTGTAGCGACAGGGAAGCTTAAGGACACAAACTCAGAAGAGAATGTCTCCAGTACATCTTAAAGCAAAGCCTCAGAGAAAAACACAGCTTGTTTACAAACTAAACTATAATTTCTAGAAGAGATAAAGCAAGAGTTTTTTTTTTCCAAGAAAGTTAAATGTTTTTATAAATGAGATGAGAGCAGTTGATCCCTCATCTTTCATCTGAACTGGTCAAAGGAAGGAATACAAATAAGTATTTAAAGTGCCTGCTGGCACTTGGTAGGTGTTATATGAATGTTACTAATTATCCTTTTTATTGTCCTGCTTTGTGTCTTGTATAACCCTATATGTGCACCTGTTATTTCCCTGCTAGAATTAGAAGCTCCCTGAGGGGGAGCACTCCCAGAGCATAGCACAGTCCCTGGCACACTGGAGAGGCTGTATCATCCCCCACCCCACACAGGCCTAGGTTCAGATTACTCATCCTCTGTGTTCTCTCTGGCTTCCTTGTCATCTAGGGAGTGCTTCATGCTTTTAGCGCTCCCCCAGACTCCTCTCCTTGAGTTGTCACAAGCCACAGACTAAAAATGAATGGTTTTAAATTGTAAAGATAGTAGAAAGATACCACCCTTCATTACTGGTTTAGGCCCATTGCTATGCCTCATATTTATTTAACAGCAGGATAACATTGCTCAATATTAAAGCAGTTTACATGTGGCTCATTACAGTCACCTTGGTGCTTTTGTGTTTTTTCTCTCCAAAGCTATCATAGAGGAGGATCTTAAGCATAAAATTCAACCCTTGTCCCTTCAGGCATAGTGGCTTTAGATTCTAATCATGGAGTCAGAAAATTTTACCTTTGAAGGTACCATAGAGAGAATCTCACCTGCTTTCTCCATTTTAGATACTAGCACATTGAGGTCCCCAGCAGTTCAGTGCCTTGGCCAGGATTCCAGACTATAAATCCAGCATTTTTGATGCTGCCCTCTCAGATCAGCCACGTTATGCTTGGCTCCTACAGCATTGTCTTATAGACCAGACCTCTTTCCTTGCTTCTCCCTCTTATCCTGCCACCCTTTTTCCAGGTCTGTGATGAGCTCCTGATTCCTCCATGCCAGAGGTTTATCTCTGGGTCACTCATCTAGCTAGACCTGCATTTCTCTGAGTCTCTGTCAACAAGAATAACTCATTGTAAATGAAGAGCGTTTGGCCTCGAACATGTAAGGGACTGAAGGCTGAGGACTGATTGTCTGTCTGTACTTTGTTTAGTTCCAGAAGCTGTTAAGGCTGCTGCTGGTGCAACACCAACTCTTCCTCCTGCTGCTGCTGCTGCTGCCACCACCACTCCCAGTGCTGCTGTGAAGCAAGAGTCTGTACACAAAGCTCTGTCCCCTGCAGTAAATGCTTCAGAAAACACAAGTGCTGCAGATCCCCCAAAGCTCTTAGACTTTGACCTCGATGGCGTTTCTTCAGACCAGTTAGCAAAGGTCCAGGAAACGGCTGCATTAGAAGGATGTGCCGAAGAGAACAGCGACAGTGGAGGAGAAGGCCAGTACAGAGAACGGGATGAATTTGTTGTGAAGGTGGAAGACATTGATAACCTGAAGGTAATCGCAGTCTAGGAGAACCTAGACATGCTCCCTTTTAACATCATTGTGATAACTTTAAACAAGATACTATAATAGACCTCCAATTGACCTCCCTACCTCCAATCTCAATTCTCTTCAGCTCATCTGTCTGCCAAAATAACCTTCCTCCTATGTAGATAAGACTATGCTACTCCCCTGCTTACAAGCCTTTATGGCTCCCTGTTATTTTATCTTTATTATATTTAATTTAATTATTTTTAGTTTTCAACATTCACTTCCATAAGGTTTTGAGTTCTAAATTTTCTCCCCCTTCCCAAGGTGGTGTGCAGTCTGATACAGGCTCTACATATACATTCATATTAAACATATTTTCACATTAGTCATGTTGTAAAGAAGAATTAGAAGCAATGGGAGGAACCACGAGAAAGAAGAAACAAAACTAAAAAAGAGAGCAAGTAGCATGCTTCGATCTGCATTCAGACTCCATAGATGTGGACAGCATTTTCCACCATGAGTCTTTTGGAGTTGTCTTGGAGCCTTGCATTGCTGAGAAGAGCTAAGTCTATCAAAGTTAGTCATCACAAAATGTTGCTGTTACAGTGTACAATATTCTCCTGGTTCTATGTTCCCTGTCATTTTAGAATAAACTCAGACTTCTTAGACTGGCATTGAAGCCTTTTCAGTCTGACTTGAGGTTGCTTTTCTGGCCTTACTGCACATTGCTGACCATCGCACATTCTGTTCCAGCTAGTCTGGACTAGTAGTTAGGTCCCATAGTCTCTTCCTTTTTTCTTCCCTTATCTCCATTAAAATTGTTTTTCCTTCAGTTTCCTTTCCTTCACCTTCCCCCTGAAGCTTTCCATGATTTCCTTCCTCCTCAGGTTTTCCTTAAGCACTTTGTAGCTTTCTTTTGCCCCTAACACAGAGCACCTTGAGTTGTACTTATTTGTGGTCTATGCTCCACCCTCCCCTCCACATACACATTAGATTATAAGATTCTTGAAAAGAGACTCCATAGTTTTTCCCTTTTTTATCCTCAGCACCCAGCAGTCTCCAACACAAGGTGTCACTCAGTAAATATTTGTTGAATTCAGTTGCATTTCTTCCGTATTTCCAGATATTCTAAATAATACAAAGGCTTACTTTTATCCCTTCAGCTAAATGTCATGTTATTCTTTGCAATGCTTTCCATTTTGTCAAAAATGTAATCAAAATAATGAACTAAATGTCATTTAAAAATAAAAGCACTTATATCTGAATTTTATCTTAGTTCCTTGCTAATTATAGCTTGGCATAGTTTAGGTTACATAGTTATATTGCTGGATAAATTCCATTCTCAAAGTGATATTATTAATATGATGGATTGTTTCGTTTAACTGTGCTTTGTAATACGGGAGAATTGGGGGGAGGGGAGTGAGAGGGATTGGGAAATGACCACAGTGGCTTTTTTTTAAGCATTAATAAAACTTTATAATTATTTTATAATTATATATCTTATTTTTATAATTAATAAATACATTTTATATATTTATAGTATATTAATAATATATTATCTATAATATGTAATTATGATTAATAAAACAAATACTGTTGCGAACATGTAAGACAGTATAGTATAGTGGATAGAAGGCAGCATGATCTAGTGGAGGGCAGGCCAGCCTGGGAGTCTGGAAGACCTGGAGGCGTACCAGCTATATGACCATGGATGAACATGTCACTTAGCCTCAATATGCTCCAGAGAGAGCTCCTTTAGCATGAATTCCCTATACTAATGAAATCATAGCTTCCTGCTAGGTGGGAAAATATGTATTTATAAGTGACCAGAATTCGATAAAGTATTTATAAACTGTAAAATTCAGATAGAAATAACTATTGCATGGAAGAGAGATCCAAATAGTATTTGATAGGTGAGGGCTGTTAGCATTTAATGTAATCTTCTATCTCTAAATGTATGATGTTATTATATACCCCAAAGTAACACATTGTGGCTCCTTAAAGACCAGTGTGATGGAAGCTACAAGGCAAATTTCCACTAAGTACAGAGAACTTTAACAATTAGCTAAATATTCAGTAGGCTCCTTTTTGAGGTAATAACCTCCTAAGCAGAAGCCAGATGACCTGTCTATAAAGAAAATGGTGGAGGGGTTTTCTGTATTGGGTGGAAGGCTAGACTACTTGATTCTTGAAACTATTTTCCCAGTTCTTTGACTCTGAAAATCAAATCATCCATTTTGATTTAATTCTCTGCCTTGCAGGTGGCTTTAAAAACAGGTAAAGAACCACCAGCCATCTGGAAAGTACAAAAAGCTTTATTGCAAAAGTTTGTTCCTGAAATTCGAGACGGGCACAGAGAGTTTGCTGCTACTAATAGTGTAAGTAGAATCAACATCTACCAATTTCAGATGGTCATCACTCAAGAAAAGTTATGGATGAAACTCAAGATTATTTTCTACAGTTTGTATTTCTGAAGGAATTGTTTTAGGACATCCTGAGTTAAGATGGAATGAAAGCACCTTATACCTTTTTCCACTGAATGCATGAAGATAAGACTTAGACAAATAAACTTTTTTATTTGAAAGTTTATGTTTTCTTAAATATCTGAACAAGCAAGTGATAACAGCTCTCTGGGTGTTGTTATACAGGAGAACTCTGATGTTCTCTCTATTGGGTTGTAGAATAGTGAGTGTGTTCCTAATAGTGTCTTCTTTCCTAGCCTGAAACAAACCTGACCAACTTTAATGACCCCTCTTGGTAAGTTGCATATGAGCTTTTAACTACTGAAGGGGAAAGATGCAGTTTTTAACATCTGATTAACGTTCATTGAAGTAATTTAACATTTTGTCATGAGTTTTAGTCAGTTTTTTTCAAAGCAGTGAGTATAGTCATATAATTTGGAGTCTGTGTGTTTTTCCTTAGTATCTTGGATATTTTGGGGATGCAAAGAATAAATACAGACGGGTATATGTAAAGTTCATCGAAAACACCAACAAGAAGGAATATGTCAGAGTATGCTCAAAAAAGCCAAGAAGTCACCCTTTATCAACATCCAGGTACTTCTCTTCCTGCTTTAGTATTGGGCAGGGCCTGTCATTCATGATGGGGTGCAGAGAATAAAATCAGTGGAATATTGGACTTTTAAGTTTTAATTATTAAAGACTGAATATTCAGTACCTAATGCACATTGAATAAATTGATGCTGAGGGTACCATAACAGACACCAGTTTTCTGTGGTCTTATGGGCCCCACAGTGATATTGTGTGCCTTCTATTGGTGCCACCAAGTGGGGAATCTGAATCCCCGGACACTAGTGTAATTCTAGGTTTCTAGAACTATTCTAGATGTTAGGATTTGGAAGAGGACAAAACAAGATAAGCCTCACCTTGTCATCTAGAGAATTTTCCACAATCAATCCAGAGCAGAACCATTCAGTAGCCATAGGCTCCGTGACTTTTTCCCTGGCCTGTGGCCATCCAGGTTCTCATCCTCAAGCTCTCCATAAGCCAGGTGTGACATGGCCTGTGCTTCTGTAAGCTTCTGGGAGTTAGGTGTACCCCAAAAGGAACTAGAGGATGAAAGAAAATAGAAATGGTGAAAAGAGAAGTATAATGAGGAAAGCTTTGGAATCATTGTTAGAGATATTTGGGTCTAGTTCAGATTCCTAAAGGTGCTCAAAAGGGAATGAAATCTGGCCCACTCAGCACATTAAGATCACCCACAGGGTTGTCTGAGTTTTCTTAAGTCATTTGACAGAACCTCTGTTAACAAAATGTCATTGCTTCTAACATTGCAGAGCTGTTCATTCTAAGCCAAGCAGCAGCAGTAAAGTTCCTGATCTTCCAGCACCAAAAACAACAAAAGTCTCTTCTGTGAAATCCAAAGCTAAGCAGCCAAAGACGAAGGCCGAGCCGCCACCAAAGAAACGGAAGAAATGGAAACAAGAGCTGGAGTCTTCCCAGTCTGATTCCTCACCTGAAATCCATACTAGTGGCAGTGAGGAGGAGAAGGAGGGTGAGTGGGCAGGGGATGTCCAGCTAACAGCACCTCAGAAGCCCTTCTGCATCCATTGAAGCTGCAGCTCTTCCAAGGGTGTTTAAAAGGATCTATTCTAAGAGATTTTGCCTCCAAATTAGAAGTTATAGATTTTAGTAAAATGCATATTCCTCCCATTGCTACTTAATATGGTGATTTAATTAAATTTAATTTAATAGTGGAATATTTGTCATACTTGGCCCCAGGAAAGCTAGTTATGTACTTGTACTACTGGTGACTAGACAGCCAGACCTGGTGTAGAGAAGGGAAGAGAATAAGCATTTGTGTAATAATAGTAGTTCTACTGTATGCCTTCACAAATATCTTGTTTGATCCTTCTCACAACCACCCTGGGAGGTATCATCTCCATTTGACAGATGAATAAATTGAAGCAGAAAGATGTGCCTTGCCTGGGGTCTTCGTGTCCAAGGTCAAATGTGAGCTCGGATCCTCCTGACTCCAGGCTCTATTTACTAAGCCACCAAACTGCCTCCTAGAGACTATGAAAACCCTACATGCATTAAATCCTTACAAAAAAAAACAAAACAAACAAACAAAACCCAAATGACACAGCTGAAATGACTCAACGACAAACCTGATTGACCACTAGGTGTCACCATTGGGTAACACTAAATTCCTTCCTCCTCTTCTTAGGAAGGATAATGCTCGTCTTAACCCTAAATTCCTAAGAAGTGATAGTAAAAATTTTATATCCTAATATAGACATTGAAAATTGGTACCGAAATTTGTCTTTTGCCTCTCAAATTAGAGCATACTTTTCTAGGAAATGCCACGTTACTTTACTTTCTTGTTTTTGTGTACTACGTGCTTATGCCAGAGTTCTGTGTAAAGAGATGGGGAAGGGACTGAGTCACTGGTTGGGGCGGACATGTGTGTGTCTCTGCCATTGGAGTTAAAGCTACAGAATTCCTGGAAGGCAGCAGAAGAGACTGCACAATGGCAATCTTCCAGGGTCACCCTGGTGGCCAGGGAAGCTCTGAGGAGCCAGAGTTGCAAGAAGTCTCTTGCAACCTTTGTTCTACTTTTTGTATTGGTGTTGGTTACTCTGAACAGTAACTGTAGGATTTTTGAGATGAATAATAGTGTGTTTCATTTTTTAAAACAATGTATCTATTTTCTAGAATTTGACCCTCCTGCTCCTTCCGTCCCCCGTTTTCTGAACACAAGGGCTATGAAGGAAACCTTTAGGAGCTACGTGGAGCTGCTTGTGAGCATCGCCTTAGACGCAGATACAATGCAGGCCTTGGAGAAGAGTAATGGTATGTGCTGATGGTGGAGACTCCAGGCACCTGGCTGTTCTTGTCAAGGCAGGATCTGCCTTCTCAGCCTGCACATTCCTTGTGCATGCCATTCTGTCGAATAGATCCAACCTTTGGATGGACTGAGTACTGCCTTCACAGTGGGATGATGCAACAGTGCATTTTGACTGCTTTGTACTCTGGGTGATTTTATTACTGCAAACATTGAACAGCTCCATCCTAGATTCTTCAACCTAAAGTTCTCCAGATATTCTTAGACTGAGAGGTATCATATACAAAAGAGAGATACAGCCTAGTGTATGTTAAAAATGAACAAATCATTCTAGAATTTTCAACTAGAATTTTTTTCACACACTCATGTTGTTATATATGCCATAGGTGACAGAATATTATATCGAATAACTGAGCATGTCCTGACACTATCTACATAGGTATAATCATAAAAAACAAGAAAGAATCCAGGTTAATTGTAATGAAATGTAATTAGTATCTAATTATTGATACTTTTCTTCTCCCAACCCCCATCCTCCCTTTCCTCCTGTTGGCTATGTCTTTTCTCCCTCTTTTTTCCCCTCAGTGTATGCCCTAGCTAGTAAAATACATAACATCCAAAATTTGTAGAGAGCTATAATTATCTACTTTGAATATATCATAGATATCATCCAGTCTTGCTGAGGCCCAAGCCAGCTAGTGACAAAGGTGGGGCCTATAACCCAGGCTTTGGAAAACACAGGCTGATGCTATTTCCCCAATGCATGAGTTTTGTTTGAACTCCAGCTTCCAAAGACAAATGTGAACTGACCATCACCTAAATGAATTCTAAAGTTACTTATTTACTTTTAAAAATTACTAAGTCTTTGAAGGTCTTTTTGCACTTGACAAAACAATGACTTATGTTCAGATGTCTTTTACTTTATCCCAGTCAGATACCATAGATTCGATATCAAAAGAACTCAGTTTGAGGCCTGACTCTGCCACTGAATAGTTTTTGGATATTAGACAAATAACTTAACCTCTCCCAGCCTAAGTTTCATCATCTGTAGGACAGAAGTAGTGCACTGTCTCCTTTTTAAGGTTGTTTTGAGCATCAAATAAAGATTGCTTATGAAAAGGTGCTCTGAAGCCATACCATGCTTTACAATTGAGCTATTGTGGCCACCTCAGAAAATGTGTAGTACTGATTCCTTTCATGACATCAGTAATTAGGGCAAAAAGAGACCATAGAGATTTTCTCATTCAGCCCCCTTATTTTACAAATGATGCTCCTGAGGCTGAGGAAGGTTGAATTACTTGCCCTAGGTCACACTTCTACTTAGTGGTGACTAGAACCCTGATTTCATGATTCCAAGTGAAATAATCTTTCTGCCACACTCTGGTGCCTTACATTTGCTTCATTATTAGAAATACTTCTAGAGGCTTTGTTTGAAAGTTTTCCTTCCATATCTTTGACAGAAGTTGGACACTATGGGTGTGGAACATTGCATATAATGTCCTTTGGATATGTTGGCTAATGCTATTTAATTTTTTTTCCTGTTTTTTATTATTGGATATGAGATAGCTCTCTGGGATGTGGAGAGGGAATGATACATTTGGTAACTAGTAATAGGGGAGATATAAAAGCAAGTAAGATGAAGAAAACCTAATTTTTTTTTTTAAGGTTTAGCTTCCATGTCCTGTAAGGACAGTCACTGTCAGTCCTTAATTCTGAATATTGGGAGTTGACTCATTTAATATTTTTTCCTTGAAGCTTGTATATTTT
>JAQQSZ010015215.1:0-11332 GCA_028646595.1 Phalanger gymnotis
CCATGGACCTCTCTGGAGGACCCAGGTTTCCTTAGACCCATCTCTAGTCTGGATTTGGATGCATGGAAAGGGAATCAAGAGGATTTAGAGATGGAAAAGATTTTAGACTCTGAAAATAGCAGGTCTGGAAAAGAACCTCCAATTTTTACAAATGAGGAAACTGAGGGTAAAAGTAACCTCCTAATGTCACATAGCTAGCGTGTAACAATTCAAGACTAGTGTTCTCTCCCCGATCCTGAGGTCTGAAGGTAGATCTCTCCTTAACCTCTCTCATGCCCTTGCCCCTCTCATGAATCCAGTGCCCTGCTCAGGTATCCAGAGTAATAGGTAACTTAGGTCCCTCTTGGTCAATTCTCCCCCAACCGTCTTAAATTAATAAAATGTATGGGGCTTCCTTTGGGAAAAAAAAAAAATAGTTGGGATCTTCAGACTTATCAAACACTGTGACTTTGTTCATTTGCTTTCGTATACTATGTTCTAATCTGTTGCACAGAACAACCTGGCTATTTCTTGTTGGTGAGTTGTTTCAGACATGTCTGATTCTCCATGAACCCCACTTGGGCTTTTCTTGGCAAAGATACTGGATTGGTTCGCTATATCCTTCTACAACTCAAATTATAGACAAGGAACTGAGGTAAGCAGGGTTAAGTGACTTGTCCAGAGTCACACAGCTAGTAAGTGTCTGAGGCTAGATTTGAACTCAGGAAAATGAATGTTCCTGATTTCAGTTCCAATGCTTTTCGCTGTGCTACCTAGCTGCTGTTATTTCTTACCCTGTAACAAATTATTTTGATGATTATAGCTTTTTAGTATACTTGAGATGTGATACTGCTAGGCCCCCTTTCTTCTTATTTTTTTTATTGATTCCCTAGATATTCTTGATATTTTGTTATTTTTTTCTAGCTCTATGATGTAATTCTTTGGTATTTTGATTGGTATGTCATCAAATAAGTACATTAATTCAAGTGGTATTGTCATTTTTATTATGTTGGTTCAGCCTATTCATAAGTAATTAATATTTCTCTAGGTATTTATATGTCTTTATTTGCATGAAGAATGTTTTGTAATTGCATTCATCTAGTTCCTGTATATGTCTTGGCAGATAGACGCCCTACTGTCTGTAGTTGTTTTAAGTGGAATTTCTCTATCTTTTCCTGCTAGATTTTGTTGGCAATATATAGAAATATTGATGATTTGTATGGGTTTATTTTATATCCTGAAATTTTGCTGAAGTTGTTAATTGTTTCAATTAGTTCTTTTAGTTGACGCTCTTGGGTTCTCTAGGTAAACCAACATATCATCTGCAAAAAAGTGATAATTTTGTTTCTTCTTTGCATATGCCTATTTATTTGTTTTTTTTTCTTGTTTTATTGCTATAGTTGGCATTTCTAGTGCAATATTGAAAAGTAACAGATACAATGGGTGTCTTGGCATCACCCCTGATCTTATTGGAAAGGTTTCTAGCTTATCCCTTTTATAGGTTATTCTTGTTCTTGCTAATCCTGAACTCTTGAACTTAGGATTACTCTTAAAGCAGCCAACCTCTAGACAGGCCTTGTTCAAGAAAGCTACTTCTTGGTAGATTCTAAGATCACACTACCTCGAAAATTAAAATATATCTTCCTTTACACAGAACATTAGTGTTCAGGACCATTGTTCATAAATAGTTCTCTGAAACTGTGTGGTTGTACATATGTCAATCTTTGTCATGTGCTTCTGTAGGGACTCAGTATTTCACAGTTGCCTTAGCTGAGTCTACACATTAAGAAATCTCCAATTAAGATGAGCAGAGAAGGGAAGATACAGACTTCATAATGACCTGGAAAGACCTACATGATCTGATGCGGAGTGACAGGAGCAGAATCAGGAGAACATTATACACAACCACAGACATATTGATTCTGTGATGACTAACTCAGCAATACAAGGCTCAAAGACAGCTCCAAAGGACTCATAATGGAAAAAGCTAGCCACATCCAGAGAAAGAACTGTGGAATCTAAATGCAGATTGAGGCAAACTATTTGCTCTTTCCCTCTTTTTTTTTTTGGTGTGTGTGTGGGAGGGGGGTTTCTTCTCTCTCATGATTTGTTCCATTTGTCATAAATCTTCTTTGCAACTTGACTATTGTGTAAATAAATTTAATGCGAAGGTTTATGTAGAATCTATATCGGACTGCATGCCATCTTGGGGGGAGGGGGGAGGGGAGGGAAGGGAACAAAATCTGAAATGCAAGACCATGTAAAACTAAGTGTTGTAAACTAAAAATAAAAAATCTAATTAAAAAAAAAGACAAGCAGACAAGCAGGCTATAGGTGAGTATATGTAATTCCCAAAGGCTTCAATGGGATACAGAAGGATACTATCTCCTTTCTGCTATATCCAAAAACATCCAAGTTTCCCTCACCCTTAAAAAAATCCTCACTTGCCCTTGCCCTCAAGCTATTGTCATGTATCTCTCTTCCCTTTCACTATAGTTAGAAAAAGCTATCTACACTCATTGCCTCTTCTTCTCCTCACTCAATTACTGCAATTTGGCTTCAAGCCTCAGCATTTAACTCCCCAGTTACCAATTATTTTTTACAGGGGTGAAGGCAGGGAAATTGGGGTTAAGTGATTTGCCCAAGGTCACACAGCTAGTAAGTGTATCAAGTGTCTAAGGCCGGATTTGAATTCAGATCCTCCTGACTCCAAGGCCCGTACTCTACTCACTGCGCCACCTAGCTGCCCCAACCGATTTTTAAAATATCTATTTTGTTTTTAGCTTATCTTCATTTCGGAATATATTCTTTTTTCTCTCCTACCCAATGAGGCAATCCTTTAAAAAAAAATAAACATGAAAGAGGGAAAAAAAAGAAGATCAGCAAAACTAGCCAAAATATCAACTAAGTTAGACAATGTAATGCAACATTCCAGAGCTATAGTTAACCTCCTCTTCAAAGGGGAGAAAACATCATGGCTTCTCTGAGGCTAAGTTCTGTCATATTATACAACATTAAATTTGGATTTTGTTATCATTCTTTCTATCTACATTATTGTACTCGTTTTGTATACCATTTTTCCTGGTGCTGCTTACTTCATTCTGCATTAGTTCATGTAAGTCAGTCAGTCGACATGAATGTATTAAACAATTTCTACATGCCATAGCCCTGTACTAAGTGCTGGGGATATCAAGAAAGATTTTTTTTAATGGTCCTTACCCTCAAGGTGCTCTCGTTCTAATAGAGGAAAGAGAAATGCTAACAAATATACAAAATATATAAAGTATAAATGGGAGGTAATCTCAGAGGGAAGATACTAACAATAGAAGGGATCAGGAAAAAGATCTTGAAGAAGACAAGATTTGAAATGAGTCATGAAAGAAGTCAGGGAAACCAGGAGGCAGCAGTGAAGTTGGACAACATTCCAGAGATGGAAGGATCAAGTAAGGGTTTTTTGGTTTGTTTTTTTTTTTCAGTATAGAGGAGACATACACATGTTTGTAGGCCATAGGAAGTGAGTCAGTAGAGACGAAGAGATTGAAAATAAGTAAAAAGAATGAGGATGAGGGGACAATCTGTTGAGCAGATGGACTTGGATAAATAGAGGGCTTAGCTAGCCTTGGTAAGGAGTAAGATCACTATCACGTGAGACATGGGTAAAGGAGGAAAAAGTGACAAAAGGCATCTGAGTGATAAGAGATGAGCAAGAGGGGAGAAGGGGAACTCATGGAAAATGGCTGCAATTTTTTCTGTAAAATATGAGGCAAGATTTTCAGTTGAGAGAGCAGGAGGAGAGGGAACCATGAAAAGTTTGGAGAGGGATGAAAAGTTTTGGAACAGCCATGGTGAAGGGTGAGAAATGAAATGTGAGGTTTAGTAGGATTGCTTAGCAGCAGTGAGAACCCAGTTGAGATCATGTAATGTAACTTTGTAGAGGACTCGGTCAAAATGGCTGCATGATTTTCTTCACCTTCATTAAGTAGCACAAGTGTAGGAGTGAAGGTGACAAATGATGGGAGTAATCCAAGGCTAAGGGATTCAAGAAAAAGGGGCAGTGAGTTGGTCAAGATGGGGAGAAGAGGAGAGAGTAACTAGTTCACTGAAGATGGCCTGGGAGGTGTGAAGTGAAACTCAAAATTGTTTTGATTTATATTTTTCTCATTATTGGTAATTTAGAGGAATCCTTAATGTGATTGTTAATAGTTTACTATTCTTTTGAAAATATTGTTTATTGATCCCTTATCCATTGAGGAACAGTTCTTGATCTTATGTTTGTGTTAATTAACTATTTAACTTACCAATGATCACTTAATTGCCAAATCTATAACCTTTTCTCAAGGCTTCGTACTTTTTTACCTCTCTATAGCATTTGACATTGTTGACCACCCTTTCTTCCCTACTATTCTCTCCTCTTTGATTTTTCATCTGGTTTCTGGTTTCATTCTGGTTTCATCAGCTGTCTTCTGGTCCTCTGCATGTCTAACTGCTCCAAAGGAATTTGTCCTTTGTTAGATCATCATCCATAGCCTGCCTCCTAACTGTCAGTGCCCCCAAGGCTCTGCCCTTGACCCTCTTCTCTCATCTTCCTAGACTCTCTCAGAGAACTCATCAATTACATCAATTGAACTATCATCTCTATACAATTGATTCTTAGACATATCTGTCAAATCCTAGTTTCTCTGTTGAACTCCAGTCTGGTGATATATTTTCAGCTTCCGGTGAGCCGTGGTGACATAAGCCATTATCAGGTGATATAGCTCATTATATTTTTTCCCAAACCTTTCCCCTCTCCTGAACTTCCCTAGTACTTTTGAGGGGACCACCATGGTTCTTCCAGTTACCCCAGTTAACCACCTCAGTATCATGCTTGATTCCTTTCTCTTACTTGCCCAACACATCTAAATAGCTGTTAATTCTTGTCATTTCTTTTCTTTGTTTCTCTTCTTTCTCTTATTCTAAATTTAAATACTAAAAAGGAGAGTATTTCATATGCAAAGCAGAACACAATGTTCCAGTCAATGTATATGAAACTATAAATCATTTCATATCATTTGCTTTCTTTTAAAAAGTATAAATTCCACATGCTACTTTCAAAACTCTCCCACTTGTCTGTGCTCTTGTAACAACCTTCCATTCAGGCTTGGGATAACTTTCTTTTCAGCTTGGCAAGAGAGGAAGCTAATGGGAGATCAGAAAAGTAGAGTGGGGTTTCTTCCCTCACCCCAAATGGAAGGAGTTTTATGGACTTCCCAAGAGAGAGAAGAGAGAAGGGAAGGAGAGCAGAAGAGGGAGATGGTAGGGTTCTTCATACATACACACAAAGCAGCAGGGCCACTGTGACTGCTGGAGGCAGGGACATCTACACATTTCAGCATTGTATCATTGTACACGCATGGTTTTCAGGAAGTTTAGGAAATAATTCTTAAATTATTTCTCCTTGATCTATTTTCCAGGTCAGTTGTTTTCAATACCAGCTTACATTTTCTTCTTTTCCAGTTTTTTTTTAATTTTATTCTAACATTTGAGAACAGATTCATTTCCATGCTACAACGAAAGACTGGAAGGAAGGAAGAGAAAGAGGGAGGGATGGAAGGAAGGAAGAAGAGAGAAAGAAAAGAAAGGAGGGAGAGAGGAAGTAAGCACCTACTATGTGCCAGGCCCTGTGCTGAATGCTTTAAAAATTTCTCATTTGATCATCACAACCCTGGGAGGTAGGTGCTATTATTAATGCCATTTTACAGTTGAGGAAACTGAGGCAGACAGAGGTTAAGTGACTTTCCCAGGGTTACTCAGCTAGTAAATGTCTGAGGCCAGAGTAGGGAACTAGTAGCAGCACATCACTTCCCTGAAGAATAATAAAGTGCCCTGCTGTTAATGTTAAAGAAAAAAAATGAAATAAAGGGAAGAGAGCAGGTCCAACAATATAGGAAAAGTGAATGTAATAAATCATGATATTAATTTTACTGTATGATCTAAGGAAATTAGTCTTATTACTGTATAGGCATAGCAAGTAGATGACATTAATGCTGGAACATTAGAGTGCTTTTGAAACTTGGCCAAACAGAAGTACAAAAGAAAAAGGTCTGGACATTTAGGAAGTAAGAAGCATCTTTAAAAAGTGCTCTTATCAAAAAGTAAGGAGGTAAGCACTTGAGAATTTTGGGCATGCAGAATTGAGTGCACATAGAAGTGATATTTTAGGCCAGATAATGAACTAACTATACTATTAAACTGCTGACAGTTTTGAAAAGTATTGAAAAACTATAGTGGAGCAAAGCATTGAAAGTGCAAATACAGAACTAGCCTGTATCAATTTAAGCCCTTTGCATGAAAACTGTTTCCTAATGATTCTCACAAATACTCTTCTCCCCCACCCTTCCTATCTCATCCCACTTGTCAGCAAAAATTAAATGGTATGGTTATGGTGATCTTATTACTCAGATGCTTCTACATTTACAAAATATGCTCCAAGACATTTACTAATGCACTACATGATATTGTCATAAATAATTAAAATGGTATAAATTCAGGATAACTAAATAATTGAAACACTCATCAAAATAAATCAGCTAAGTACCCTCTGAGCTTGAATGTCTTTGATTTTTATGTTACTTGTTTTCTCATTAAATCAGGTCTAATAAAAAGCAGTTAATCTTTCAACTCATTAGGACTAAACAGCTTGTTTCTAAGGTAATACTAGCTTAGAGGAGGAAAAACTGAATTGCTTCTGTAAAAAAAGATCCTAAATTAGGCATGAAGTTTGGGAGCTGTTTATGCAGATGTTAACTGATCCTTTATCAACCACTTAACAAATTTTTTTTAACTTCTATCCTAGCACAGAGATAGCACTGGTTACTATCCTAACACTGAGGCCTACAAATATAGAAATCAATTTCATACCACCAAGGAATCCTATGATGGAGCCCAATCACTTTCCAGATTGACCATTTATGATGGGAGAGCCAGGTACTGTAACTCCTGGGTTCAGTAGCTACAACATATTAAACATAGAAAGGTACAAAATATGATTAGTCACACAAACAACTCAATGTCACAAAACAAAGACAGTTACAAACAAACCACTTAGGCCTTGGCAGTCTATGCTGGACTCTCTGGACTGTTACACCCATCAGATAGTCCTCCCTTCCATGTATGCTGTGTTCTAGTCAAACTGAACTCCTCTCCATCTCCTATGATTTTCCTGAGTTCTCTTCTCTATGTCTTTGCTCATGGCATTCCCTGTGTCTGGAATGAACTTCATCTTCTGTCCTCTCTATATTGATACCCTTCTTCCCCATCCTGTACAATGCTACTAAAATGCTGCCTCTTTTATGAAATTTTCTTGGACCACCTTCTAGGTGAAAATTATCTTTTCCTCAAATTTCTTATATTTGGACATCCCCTTTGCACATATTTCCCTCTTCCTTGTATTATTGTTCATTTGCATATTTGTCCTCCCTCCACCTTAAAATGTAAGCTCTTTGGGAACAGTCAGTGTCAAATCTATTTTTGTTCCTCCAGCACTTAGCATATAGGAGACATTTAATAAATGTTAAATAAATTTAAACATCAGTATATTTGCACTGTGTCATGGCATTTATTGTATTAAAGAAACCTTATCCAAATGCACCATTTATGTAAGTTGGAACCATGCCAAAAAAGCTATTAAGCTATGCCTTTGACCCAGTGATACTGCTAGTAGGTCTATATTCCAGAGATAAAAAAAAGAGGAAAAGGATACACTTGTAGAATATTATTCATAGCTATTTTTTGTAGTAACAAAGAATTGGAAACTGGGGGTACCCATAAATGAGGAATAGCTGAACAAGTTATGATAAATCTATATATGGAAAACTATGTTATAAGAAATAATGGTGGGGATAACTTCAGAAAAATCTGGGAAGAGTTGTACAAACTGATGAAAAGTGAAGTGATCAGAACTAGGACAACAATTAATATGATAACAATATTGTAAAGATAATTAGCTTTGAAAGACTTAGGAACTCTGATCTACACGATGACCAAGCACAATTCCAAAGGACCCATTACAAACTTGCTATCCACCTCCAAACAGACAGATTGAAGTATATTGAATTTAAAATATAAATATATATATATATATATATTAAAAGGCCTTAACAACAACAACAACAAAACACCAAACCCACCACTTCCAATACCTTATCAAGAGCCAGAAATCGTGAATGGTGCCTGTGAATCCTCCATTGCCTCAAAGATAACTCCAAGGTCACAAACTTGGAAAACTAAGAGAAGAGTTGTGTCATTAAAAGAAAGGGGTTAGAGGGAAGGGACATGTTTAGGAGGGAAGATGGGAAATTCAGTTTGGGTGTTTGGTTTTTTTTTTAAGTTTTACAGAGGGATATTTAGAGGACCATGCTTGAACCAGTGTTATCTGAATCACCAGACTTGCTCAGTAGTCATTGGGTTTGACAAGTGTGAGGAGATTCTCTATCATGTCTTTGACCCAAGCCATCAGAAAACAGGGGACATCTGCATCATTATGAGGTCAACATTAGCATGGACTCACCAGTCACTACAATTCATCTTTTCTTTCTCTGGCTCTTAATTTTTATGCTAAAAAAAGATTGAAAACTATATTATACTACCTGCTTCCCAAGATCACAATAATAGTACCGCATACTTACATAACACATCAGATGCATCGCCCCATTCGATCCTCACAACAAGCATGCAAAATAACTGTTATTATTACCCCCGTTTTGTTGTTATTGCTCAGTTGCTTCAATCATGTCCATTTCTTCATGACCCCATTTGGGGTTTTCTTAGCAAAGATACTGGAGTGGTTTGCCATTTCCTTACGCAGCTCATTTTACAGACGATGAAACTGAGGCAAACAGGGTTAAGTGACTTGCCCATGGTCACAGAACTCATAAGCATCAGAGGCTGGATTTGAACTCAGGTCTTCCTGACTCCAGGCCCAACACTCTATCCACTGCACCACCTAACTGCCCTATCCCCATTTTACAGATGAGGAAAATGGGGTCCAGATATGCTAAGTAGCTTGCCAAGGGCTACACAGTAAGTATCTTAGGTGCAATTCAAACTCTGATCTCCCTAACTCCAACTCTGTCTTGCTATCCCTGGTGGCACGTTGCCCCTCAGCATCATCTAGCTAGAGACATGGCATATAAATGAAAAGAAAATTAATAATATAAGGCAACACGTGATAAAAGTTTCTGTCACTTAGAGGCAGAGAAGCTATAGTTCAGAGGAAAGAATGATTGTTCTGGGCTAGAAAGATCAAAGAAGGCTTCTGGAAGGAAATAGAAACCAGACAGAGCAGCATAAGCAAATATTTAGAAGCAGAAATAAGCAAAATGCTTTCTAGGAATAGCCTGAGTAGAAAAGGAGAAAAGAGTGCATTAGTAAACAATGAAGGGAAAAGTAGAAAATTTAAGTTAGAGTCAGGGCCTTAAATACTGGGTTAAGAAACCCAGACTTTATCCTATACTCAGTGGAGAGCCATTTAAGATTGTTGATTAGAGGGATGGTGTGATGAAAGAAGTATTTGGGGAAAACTAACTTGTTAATATAGAGTCAGGATTAAACTGTGTGTCTGCCATCTGAGGACCATCCCATATACATTTAGAGACACTCATTACCAGATGGGTCACAGGGCAATGACTATTTCAGATACAGAAACTCTTTTTTTGAAATAAGTTTTTATTGATATTTTTGTTTTCATATCATCTACATTTCCCAATGTATCCTTCCCTCTACTTCCTCCAGAAAGGCATCCTTATAATAAGGAATTTTTATTGAGGAAGAAAGAAGTTATGCAAAATTAACCAATCTATCAAAAAGTCTGATATAACATGCAATATAGCACAGCCATGATCTCAAAGTTCTGCAAAGGAACTAGGAGAAATGCCTTCTCACATCTCTTCTTTGGGATCAAGCTTGGTCATCACAATCTATGCTGGTTTTTTTTTTCGATTTGCATTGTTTGAATCATTTATATTGTTTTCCTGGTTCTGCTTACTTCACTCTGCATCAGTTTCTATGTCTTTCCAGGCTTCTTGTTTATATTGTTCATCATCCTAACAGGACATTAGTATTCCATTACATTCATGTACCATAGCTTGTTTAGTCAATCACTCAATCAATAGGCATCTACTTTGTTTCCATTTCTTTGCTACTACAAAAAGGCTACCATAAATATTTTGGTATATATAGGGCATTTTATTAAACATAGCAACTCTTGAAAATTATGTACCAAGTTGAAAAAGGGTTGTAAGCTTCACAGGCAACAGGAATATCAATGATGATAATAAATAATGAATCCTAGAAGCATCTAAATCATCTGCCAGTGATGTACAGGATGGATTAAAGGGGATACAACACTGGAGGAAGGAAGGCCAATTAGAAGACTATTATATAACCCAGGAATAAGGTAATAAGGACCCAAATAAGAGTTGTGAGACTTGGAATGAAAAGAGAAAGATAAAAACAAATGTGATGAATGAAAAATCCCAAGAGATAGTTTCTGGATAACTGATAATCAATTTATTAATAAAGATAGCTAATAATATATAAATCAATGGTCTTTGGTTTCTCTCAGAAAATCGAAGATAAAAACACAGAAAGCCTGAAAGCCTTAATGCACTTTTAGAAAAGGAGATACCAGAGGCAGAGCCAAGATGATGGCTGGAACACAGGGACTTGCATGAGCTCCCCTCCCAAGTCCCTCCAAACACCTATAAAAACATCTGAACAAATTCTAGAACTGAGGAGGAGTGCAGAGCCAGCTTAGATCTGAGCCCAGTCCAGGTTGGCGGTTCTTGGGGGAGGAGGAACACTGGTGTGGCAGAGCTTGCTGTGTAGAAATAGCTCTGAAAACAACAGCGCAGCCCCTCAAGCTTGGAACAAAGTACTCTCTACTCTACCAGCAGTCATACTGCAACAAAAAACTGAAGGGTCAAGTAGTTAACTGGCAATATGGCCAGGCAGTGAAAACAGACTCAGATTCAGACTCAGACTTTGGAATCTTTCTTTGGTGACAAAGAAGACCAAAACATACAGCCAGAAGAAGTCAACAAAGTCAAAGAACCTACATCAAAAGCCTCCAAGAAAAACATGAACTGGTCTCAGGCCATGGAAGAGCTCAAAAAGGATTTGGAAAAGCAAGTTAGAGAAGTAGAGAAAAAATTGGGAAGAGAAATGAGAAGGATGCAAGAAAACCATGAAAAACAAGTCAATGACTGGCTAAAGGAGACTCTAAAAATACTGAAGAAAATAACACCTTAAAAATAGACTAACTCAAATAGCAAAAGAGCTCCAAAAAGCCAATGAGGAGAAGAATGCCTTGAAA
>JAQQSZ010015216.1:0-11332 GCA_028646595.1 Phalanger gymnotis
CCACAGCTCAGTAATTCATGCCTGTAGGGCACTCTCCCCTTGGCTGCTGGTCTAGTCCGTCCGTGGTCCCCGCCGGGCCCACTGGGCTCTGCCTGGCTCAGCTCCGCTCCCCTCAGCTGGGAGCTGGGAGCTCCGTGTGGGACAGACCTTACCCAGAGACCACCCAGGCTGTCCTGGGCTGGAGCCCTGCTTCCCTCTGCCACTTTGTGGATTCTGCAGCTCTAGAATTGTTTCAGAGCCATTTTTTATAGGTTTTTGGAGGGACTTGGTGGGGAGCTCATGCCAGTCACTGCTTCCCAGCTGCCATCTTGGCTCCGCCCCCCCCCCAAGCTGCCATTTGTAGCATTTGCCAATGACATTGGAGGCATAAATGCTCAGGCTGAATATTTAACAATGGCTGTCTGGATCTGGCTCAAGCTGGCTCTAGCAAACCCCAGCCTCTACACATGAGGTATCAGGTAGAAAGTGGAGTATTTGTTTTAAAGAGGCTGAAGAAATCTCCCAAATCTCTAGCAGGTCTGTAGTCTCTTCCATCGGGTGGACACTCCCTTCAAAGATAGCAAATAGCAACCCATGAGTGCCCATAGGATGGGCCTTGAGTGTATACATTTAGCACAGAGGGTCAGGACCTTCCTTGAGTTCTGTTGACATTGTGGGGATCCCATGGGAGCACGAGGCTTGACCCTCATCCTTTGCTCAAGCTATGTGACCGGCCATTGTCTGGGTCATACAGTGCTTTTTGTCCCACCCCCTGCATCTCTCTGCTACCTTTTGGGCCAGATCATATGGTTCCATGATTCTCAACAATATGGCAGCATCAGAAGAGTATGGCCCTTTGTTTTCAGGCAGAAATGCGGAAACACAGAGTTATAGAGAAAACTGAAGCCATGTTCAATTAGAGGAACATGTTTTGAAGGCAGGGACTGTTTCATTTCGGGCTGAGCATCCTCAGCATCTAGCATCGTACCTGGCACATGGTAGGTGTCTAATAAATTCATGTTGATTGATTTTGTGTTTGGATTCAAGAAGATCTGAGTTCAAATACTGGCTGTGTTACCCTGGGCAAGTCATTTGACTTTTCTTATTCTGAGGGTAATAACATCTATTTCACAGGGTTGTTGTGAGGATCAAATAAAATAACAGGTTTGTAAAGTGTTTTGCAAATTGAAAACACTCTACAAATTACTTGTTATTACTGTTGTTGTTATGACAATACTTGGGTCCAGCTTTCTGGGCAGCCTTGGGCAGCAGCAGCGGTCGTTGCTGGTTTTTTGTTTTTGTTTTTTTTTAATCTGCAGTTCCCCTGGACTTTGTCATTGCCCCAGAGCTATCTGAGACCCAGTCTCCAGCTCTCCTTGTCCTCAGCAGACACTAGACTCTGCTTCCTTTGGATAAGCCTGCATCTCCCTCATTCCTCCTCCTTCTGGCCCTCTCTGTTACCCACCTTACTTCTCACCTACCTTTTCATCCTGGAGTCCCTGGGAGGTCTTAGCTCCCCATATCCACCTGCTCTCTTAGTTACACCAGGTCAAGGCAGGAGAACAGTGACTCTACTATGGCACCCGAAGGCCTCTGGTTCCTACTGCAAGGGCTCCTTATCCCAAACAAATGGAAGGACCCTAAACCCCAATATTCCCCCTTCTCTCCTCTGGCATTGCCACCACCCCAGTGCAGGCCCTCATCACCTGACATCTACTAGTGGGTCTGCCTTCCTTGTCTTCCCGCTCCAGTCTGGCCTCTAGTCAGCTGTTAAAGTCACCTTCCCAAAGCTCAGGTGGGTCTGACCATGTCTTCCCTCCACTCATGAAACTCCAATGGCTCCCTGTCCCCTCCAGGACCGAATGTGAAATCCTCACTATGGTGTTCAAAGCCCTCCATAGCTTCCCCCAGTCTTTCTACATCTCTCCCACTCATCATGTGCTCTTTGATTCAGTGACATTGGTCTCCTCACTGTTCTTTGAACAAGACACTCCCTTCCCTGACTCCCGGAATTTTCACATCCCCCATGTCTGGAATGCTCTCCTTCCCCATTGAAGCCTCCTAGCTTCCTTCAGATCACAGATTAAATCCCACATGAAGGAAGTCTTTCCCAATCCTTCTTAATTCTAATGCTGTTCTTGTCTGAATTATTTCCTATTTATTCTGTACTAGATTGTTTTTACATATTTGTTTGCTTGCTGTCTCCCTCATTAGATTGTGAGTTACTTGAGGACACCATTTTACCTTCTTTTGCATCCTCAGTACTTAACTTAGTGTCTGGTACACAGGAGGTGCTTAATAAATGTTTATTGCCTGCTTGACCATCTCTAAAGTCCCCCCATTTGTGAATGATGGCACCTGAACTTGGCTCCGGTTTTAACTCTTGCTGTCTCTCTCTCCCTCTCCTCCCCGCCTTGGAGTTCCAGTGTTCCCCAGGTTACTCAGATAGAAACGTCACAGGCCTAGCGATTGATGAAGAAATCGAAAGTGAAAGGCCCTTGGATTGGCTCAAAAACCAAGCCACAACACAAACACAGCTTCCCAGCCCTCCCCCTAACATTCATTTTCAGTTCAGGCAGAAGCTACTGACCATCCCTGGGTTGCTGAGTCTACCCATTTCCTCTTGGCTTCTAGGGATTGCCCGAAGCACGGGCTAAACCAGGATCAATCAGAGCAGAAGCTGCTGCCTTGACATTCATATTGTTCTGAGCATGTCCGAGGAATCTTTTTGACCAATCATTGACTGTTCCCCTCAAGCTTTTATGGGAAATCTAGCCTCTTGGTTCCACTTAGTGTCTTTAAATTCACTGTGAAACTGGGGAAGAATCCCATTCATTTAAGAGAAAAAAATCCCATTCTTAAGATTGAAGTCAAAGAGAAGAAACTCCGGCTTTGTTTTTTTCTTACAAATAAATTTTTATCGATAATTTTGTTTTTACATTGCTTAAATTTCCCCCTGTATTCCTCCTTCTCACCCCTCTCAAGAAGCCATCCCATATAACACAAATTTTTTTAAAGAAAAAAAGAGTAGAGAAAGAAAAATCAGCAAAATTGATCAATACATTAAGAAAAAATTGAAAATATATGCAATGTTCCATACTTGTAGACCTCTTACCCCTCCAAAAGAATGAGTTTGGCCTTTAGGGCTCTTCTGATACCTTTTTCTTGGGTCTATTTCTTTTGTAACACTCACTTTTGGTTGTTTTGTGATGATTTTTTTCTCCATTTACATTGCTGTAGTCATTGTGCATATTGCTTTCCTGGTTCTGCTTACTTCACTCTGTATCAGTTCATAGAAGTCTTTTCATGCTTCTCAGTGTTCATTACCTTCATTGTTCCTTACAGAATAGTACTATTTTGTTACAATTGCATTCTACAATTTATTTCACCATTCCCCAATGAATGGGCATCAACTTTGTTTCCAGTTCTTTGCTACCACAAAAAGTCCAGCTTTGATTTTTAAGGAGCCATGAGAGGAGCTCTATTCTAAAAAATAGACCAGACAGTTGTAGCTTCTGTGATGCTTCATCTCCTGTGAATTCTACTGAAGATGATCATGAGAAAAGAAACTTTTCCTAGTGTAACTAAGTGAGTTTTGCATAAGATTGAGGCTATGGCTGTGAGATCGCACCTCTACATTGGTATGGCTATGAGGCAACCTTTTCAATGACTTCTATTATATTAGCATTGGATACAAATGGGAGCTAGGGCTAGAGTTAGGGACTGGACCTATGATGTCATTGGTATAGGGGACTCCCAGGTGAGGAAACACCCTCTTCCAATGCAGGCTGATACTTTTTCAAGTTATAGTCTCAGAACAGGGTTTTTTAAACCTGGGAGTCATCCTTAAGGATCTGTGGATAGATTTCATAGGGCCTATTAACTTGGTTGGAAAAAAATTACAACTTTATTTTCACTAATTTCTAAGGGAAATTTAGCATTTCCTTCAATAATTTAAAAACATTATTCCCTCCTCCCCCACACCAGGATTGCCTTTGCTCTGCACACCTGCCTCGTGGCTTATAGCTTCCTTTAACTTTCAGCTAAAATCCCACCTTCTGTAAGGAGTCTTTTCCCAAACACGGTAATGTGCATGCCTTCTCTCTATTGCTTATCTCCAACTGATCCTGTCTAGAGCTTGCTTGTACATATCTTTTTGGAGGAACAGCAAGGGTGCTATATGCACTGTCAGAGGGAATAGCCACCTAGGTGAGATTAGAAATCCATTTAGATAATAGCCAACATGGCATGGCATTTTATATTTTGACAAGTTTCTAAAGCATTTTCTGTACATGGTACTGGCACTCCCCCATCCTGTAGATCAGGAAACTGAGGTTCAGAGGCCAAGTAACCCACCAAGATCACATGGCTGGTAAGTGGCACAAGAAGGTTCAAGTCTGGTCTTTCTCCTGACTCTAAAGCCAGGGCTCTGATCACATCAAATGACACCATCCATTCCAAGCCAAATCTATTTTATTCCTACTTATATTTTGGTAACAAATAATTACCTCGAAATTATTCACTAACATCAAAAGTTCTTTGAGGGATGAGGCCCTATTTTATCCACCAATAAAATGATGAATCCAGGCAATTTAGTTTGGTGGTTCAAGCATTGGCCATGGAGCCAGGAAGATCTGAGTTCAAACCTCGCCTCACATGATGACTAGTTGTAAGACACTGAGTCATTTAATTTCTTTGAGCCTCAGTTTCTTTTTTTTTGTAAAATGAGATAACGACAGTACCCACCCCATACGGTTTTGGTGAGGATCGAACGAGATAATATATTCAAAGTATTTTGAAAACTTTAACCTAGCTGTTGGGCCCTCGGATTGGAGTTGGGAAAGTATGGGTTCAGATCCTGTCTCAAATGTTTATTAACTCTACCTCAGTTTCTTCATCTGCAAAATAAAGCATCTGGACTGAGTGGCCTCTAAGGCCCTTTCCAGATTTAAGTCGACTCTATTATTCTATCATTATGTCTCTCTGTTCCTATCTTAGGTCCTTGAGCATGGCTGTCTAATAAGTGTGTGAGATAGAATTTCAATCCGTGATAGAGGCTCTTCCCACTATACCACACTGCCTTCTCTAATGAGAAAAGAGAAAGTGGGAAAGAATCTGTTTAAAGAAATTTTGGCAGGGGCAGCATAAGCAGATGGAGCATAGCAATAAGAGGGAGGCCTGAATTCTAGCTAACCGCAGCTCCAAGGGGATGGTGAGAATGCCATCCCTGTGTCCATTTCTTTGCAAAATGGGAATCCTGCTTACTTTTTCTCCTCATACTCACCAACTAGCCAGGAGGCCAAAAGCAATGTTGAAATTGTTCTATCTGGGCACAAGGGGCTCTTTGGCAATCAGCTAGATAGCTTAGGAAATTTCATTAATTTTTTCAATTCTTAGCCAGCTTAGCTCATACATATCAGAAGGCATTTTATAGACCAATTATTCTAAGCTCTTCATCTTACACATGAGGTAGTCGAGGCTGGGAGAGGCAGGACACTTGCCCCAGAGGGAACAAATCAAATTGATTTGAGATTGCTCGACTTTTGGCTTCAATCCTCCTACCAGTGATAGGAAAGCTGGCTGAAGTTTCCCCATTAAGAACTAAGTTCACCAAGGCAAAATATGGATTTTCAATAAAATAGAGGACTTTCAAGCTTTCTCAGTGAAAAGACCAGAGCTGAATAGAAAATTTGACTTTCAAACACAAGAATCAAGAGAAGCATGAAAAGGTAATCAAGAAAAAGAAAAAGAAACTGCAAGGGATTTACTAAAGTTGAACTGTTTTGTTTACATTCCTACAGGGAAAGATGATGTGTATGATTCATGAGACCTCAATATTTGGGTAGCTAAAGGGAATATGCATGTGTGTATATGTATGTGTATATGTGTATTTATGTATGTGTATGTTTATATGTTTATGTATGTGTATGTATATATATACATATATATATGTGTGTATGTGTGTGTGTATATGTATGTGTATATATACATATATATATATATATATATATATACATATACAGAGAGAGAGAGAGAGTGGGCATAGGATGAGGTGAAGATGAATAAGAGATGAGAGAGGAATAAGAGAAGAGAAGGCAGGTGAGGGGGAATGAGTGAATCTTGCCCTCATCAGATGTAACCTGAAGAGGGAATGCCATACATACTCAGTTGTGTATCTTACCACACAGGAAAGAAGGAGGAAGAAGATAAAAAAAAGGTGGGATGATGGAAGGGAGGGCAGATGGGGATGAAGAAGATAATCAAAAACACTTTCGAAAAGAGACAGGGTCAAGGGAGAAAATTCAATAAAGGGGGATAGGTTAGGAAGAAGCAAAATACAGTTAGTCTTTTACAACATGAGTATTGTGGAAGGGTTATACATAATGTTATGCATGTGGCCCATGTTGAATTGCTTGACTTCTTAGGGAGGGTGGATGGGAAGGGAAGAGAGGAGAGAATTTGGAACTCAAGGTTTTAAAAAAATAGATGTTCAAAAGTTAAAAATAAATAAATAAATAAAAATTAAAAAAAAAAAAGAAAAGAGCCATTTTGACTAGAAGGGAGAAAGCAGGGAGGAAAATGATATGAAACAAATTGAAAAGGCAGTTGGGAACCAGGTTGGGGAAATCTGTAACTACCAAAATGAGGATCTGAAGATTTTTCAGTTGGAGAGTGACATGATCCGGTTTATGTTTTAAGAATATCATTTTGGCAGCTGTGCAGATGTTGATGAATGAGAGGAGGAATCGTATGTAAACAACAAGACAGTTTAGGAAACTATTGTGGTTGTCTGATTGAGAAATGATAAGACCCTGTACAGTAGAGGTCCTTTGAATGCCATTGAGAAGGGATAGTTACACAAAGTAAGACATATTTGAAAGCTAATGAGGCTGAATTTGCACTTTGACTCACATTGCTTTTAGAAACATCGTTTGACCTTTTGGTTTCTCCATGTATAAGTTAAAGACAATAGCTTTTTCCTGGAGACCATTAGTATTTATAACAACCTTGAAGATAAACAGATGCAAGTTATTATGTAAATTAGAGATGATATTTAATCCACATAACCCTGCCCAGACCTGGGAGTGAGTCTCTTCCTTTTATCTAAGCACTGTCTTTTCATAAAATGGTTTCCTTCCAATTAAGTTTCCATATATGTTGGTTTTGGAAGCATCAAGGTGGTCAGTCATGAGATGAGCCATTCTTGTCTTAAAATAATCGTTTTTAAATAACTGAGATAAAATCCTCACTTTTGTTCTTCCTGTAAAATCCTAGTAAACTTAATTTTATTGGCAGATCAAAAGTGGACTTATCAGTTTAGGGCAGTCTTATATTTTACCATAGGGTCATTTTAACCAGTGGGGCCCGTGCTTGGGGCATAAGAAAACTAAACAGCCATGGAGGAAGGCGGGTGGTGGGGCAACAACTGTGGGATCTGGGAATGTGGAGAGGAAAAAAAATTGACACTTTCATTTTCATACATTTATATACTATAAACTGTCATATAAATTTCTTGAAAATACATATACACACATTTGTACACACACACAAACACATAATATATATAATATAGGGATAGAGACAGAAACAGTTATCTCATTAGCATAGCGATGTCCTAGTGTGGAAACTCCCTCTATCAATTCAGGGAGTCTGTCTTAGAGAGTTGCCAAGAGCATTCACTGTGAGATTAACTGACTTGCTCAGAGTCATACAAACAGGAGGCTTGAACCTACATCTTCCTGGCTTTAAGGCTAGCTCTCTATCTTCTAATCCACACATGTATGTATGTAGGCATATTACATATTCGATATGTTACACGTATATGTGTCTATGTACACTTATTTGTGTGCCATACATACATGTGTATATGCATTGTATTTGTTTGTACATACACACATATCCTCTTTGAAGCCATGAAGACATGAGTTCAAGAGTGATATAAATTTAAACTGAAAATGGATATACATAAACACGTATTGATTGACACAGACAGAGACACACGGAAAGACAGAAACAGACACAGAGAGACAGACACACACATACACACACACACACACAGAAGACAGACAAAGGCAAACATGGCTTTCAATCAAGGCTCAAGAGTAGGTACAACTTTTGGAAATTTTTTCACTGCAAAATCAATACTCAGGAAACAAGGCTAACATGTAAGAGAATTTTATGGCTTCATGGTTCCTTCACTGAATCTTGTTTTTTGAGTAGGCCACTTCTTCCTTAAAAAAAAGTTAATGTATTCTCTTTTAATAAAAAAGCATATGATTTAGAGTGACAAGTCAAAGATTTTTGAAACTCATTTCTCAAACAGAAATTTAGTTATGCCAGAAAACTAGGTTAGTATTGGTAGAATTTGTTTAACAAAATTATGTACAGTAATAAAAACAAGCTAAGTAGTACTTTATATTGTTAACGTATTTTTTGCTTGATGGGAAGATGAAGATCTTAGAAGCTGAAAAGTTCTATTTTTAAAGAGTTGCTTGGACACATACACTTCTCTAAAGTACAAATGTATGTCTCCAGTGATTTCAGACTAGGTGTCTCATAGGAATCTCTAACTTAACATAGCCAAAAATGTTTTGGAACTCATCTTTACTCATTAAACTCATCTTTCATTCTAACCTCTCTATTTCTCTTAGAAGCATCATCATTCTTCTCACTACCCAGGTTCACAACTTTGGAATCATCCGCAACCCTTCACCTTCCTTTATTCCACATATCAAATCAGTTGCCAAGTGGTCTCTTCTACCTACACAATATCTCTTATTTCCATTTCATTCTCTCATTTCATACTCACAGGCCTGCCATCTAAGTGAGGCCTTCGTCATCTTTTTTGCTTGCTTGGTCTACAATAGTCTCCTGATGGCCTTCTTGGTCTCTCTGTTTTTCTTTCTCTGTCTCTGTTTCTCTCTCTATGTCTGTCTGTCTGTCTGTCTCTCTCCTCTTCATCCATCATCCCCAAAGTTGCTGAATTAATCTTCCTAAAACATACACAAATATGACCATGTCCATTCTGCTAAAGAAGCTACCTGTAGGTTCTAGGATAAAATATAAATCCTTCTCTTTGACATTAAAATCTTTCCCAATCTGTCCTTTTTTTCCCAGAATGATTTCACATGCTTCCTCATCATCCACTGACTCACCTTACCTGAAGGAAGCTGAGGACTCTAGGAGAAATGGATGAGTAAGGAGAACACATGAAATTCCCCATAATTGGAATTCTCTACCATCTCATATATATTTCCTAGAATCTTTAGCTTACTACAAGGCTCAGACTAAGTTCCACCTCCTGCAAAAGATCTTTCCTGATTTCCCCATTTACTAATATCAGTTCCTTCAGAAATGTCTGTATTTTGTATCAACTTTTTTGTATTCATGTTGTTTTCTAGTGGTTGCTGCTTAAAGGAAGGAGAATTTTTTGGTTAGTGACTTTGTGTCAATAACACCTAGCACAGGGTTTAGCACCTGGTAAGCACTGATGATCTTACATTTTTATCTATAAACCATCACAGATGCAATCTATTCTAACTCTTATTTTTTAGATGAAGAGACTGAAACCCAGAGAGATTAAGTAACTTGCCTAAGAAGTAACCCAGGAAGAAAGTGACAGATGTTGCTTTAAATCCATGACTTCTTAGTCCAAATCCATTTGTCTTTCTACTTGTAACAACAATGTTGCTAGCAGCTGCTGTGGAGGTGAAGGACAAATGACAAGACCAGTAACAAGAGCACACAGGAGGGCTGCTAGCACATCTTCTTTGATCTGTTTCTCTAAGGAAAGCAACTTTAAGGGGTTAACAATCTCAGTTTAATTAAATCTAGATATATTATTCAGTTAGTTCAGGGGGAAAAGTCAGCATCTTGATGTTCAGAGCAAATACAAACAGAAACTACAAACACATCAACAGACAAGCTTTGATCAAGGCATCACATACATAGTTAACCAAAAAGAGAAGCACAAACATCTCGGTTTCCAAAGCTGGAGGCTCTTAACAATGGCTACCCATAGTCTTGTCTGGTCAAAACACACACCACTTTTCCAGTGAGTGAGAGCCCCAAAACAAAATGCCAACCTCAGATCTTATATACCCATCGCAGGGTTAGAAGGTGTCACAACCACAAGATGCTTCTTTTTTTTTTGTGGAGAAGAATTATGACCAATGGAATGAATCATGAGAAAGAAGAAACAGAACCAAAAAACAAACCCAACAACAAATACAAAAGAGAGAAAAAAAGGGGGGGGCGGAGAAAAAGGCAAGCATGAAGTGTGCCTTGATCTGCATCCATACTTCATAGTTCTTTTTCTGGATGTAGATAGCACTCTCCATTGTGAGTCCTTCGGAGCTGTCTCTGCATATCGTGTTGCTGAAAAGAGCAAAGTCTGTCAGCGTTAGTCATCACAGAATCCATATATCTGTGGTTGTGTATAATGTTCTCCTGGTTCTGCTCTGCTCACTCAGCATTATGTCTTGTAGGTTCTTCCAGGTTGTTATGAAGTCCTTACCATCCCCATTTCTTATAGCATACGCTTTCTTGTTTCTTAAGAAGGTCAAAGACTCTTGATTCACTCAAAGAAACAAAAGACAACAAAAAGTCCACTTTGCTTGCCATTACATTTGAAAGGAAAGACTCATCAAAGGTACTTGATTACCTCAGCATTCTAAAAGAGAAAACAAAAAAGTCCCACCCTAATTACTAAAACACTACTGTACCATATTCCCTCCTATAAAAATATTATCAATTCTTGTTTGACTAATGAGTCTCACAATGGTTATAGTTCACTGATAATAAAGACTGAGTCTTTTGAAGCACAGAATGGATAGTTATTATGGTGCCACAACACTTGTCTGACACATTAAGAATGTAGTCTCATGGTTACTAGGAAAGAAGGGTGAATTGAGAGGAAAGAAGATGCAAAATAATAGAAAGATCAAAATAAGGGCTACTGTGTTGATTGTTGTTCTTTGATCAACAATAAGTCATAATTGACCTTTAATTGCTTGAACTAAAGGATGGAGTTTTCGGTAACTAAAAACTCCTTCTGCTGCTATACTATACTAACTGCTACATATTTCCCCCAAAGATGGGAGTTCTCCAATGACAACTGAAAATATGATGCAATGGAAAGAATTTAGGTACAAATGTGTTGTTAAGCAAAATTGTCTCATTAGCATGGCTTTTGTTTCTTTTGAGTGGAAGTACTTTCAGCTGTTAAGTGCTAAGCCCCAGGCCCAGGGCCCTGTCAGGTGTGAAACCTGTGTGGGTGTGGATTGGTGACTTAGGAGGGGCCAGCTCGGGAACCAATGGTCTCTGGTCATTGAGGCAGGGCTTGAGAACACCA
>JAQQSZ010015217.1:0-11332 GCA_028646595.1 Phalanger gymnotis
ACCAGGTGGGCCTGGGGCCAGAAGCAACTGCAGCTGTAGTTCTAAAGCTGCCCCACCTCCGCTGCCCAGGGGCGGTGGCCAAACCGCAAACTCAGTCCTGCAGCTTTTCCCACTAACCTTCTCTGTTGGCTTTGCTGTTTGTGGGTTGTGAGGTCTGGTACATGCCACAGCTCATTAATTCAGCATGCTAGGGCACTCTCCGCTCCACTCCTGGTCTCGTTGGTCCGCCGCGCTGCGCTTCCCGCACTGGGCTCTGCTTGGCTCAGCTTCATTCCCCTCAGCTGGGAGCTCCGTGTGGGATAGACCCCACCCAGAGACCATCCAGACTGTCCTGGGCTGGAGCCCTGCTTCCCTCTGCCACTTTGTGGGTTCTGCGGCTCTAGAATTGGTTCAGAGCCATTTTTTCATAGGTTTTTGGAGGGACTTGGTGGGGAGCTCATGCCAGTTACTTCTTTCCAGCTGCCATCTTGGCTCTGCCCCCCTTAAAACACCCCAATTCTAATTTTTTTAAGGAACTATTTTCTTCATTTATCTTTTGTACCTCTTTTTCCATTTGGGCAATTCTGTTTTTTAAGAAGTTATTTTTGCCTGTTAAGTTTTGTACCTCTATTATCATTTGGACAGTTCTATTTTTAAGGTGTTATTTTCTTCAGTATTTTTTTGTGCCTCTTTTACCAAGCTGTTAATTGTCTTTTCATGATTTTCTTGCATTGCTTTCATTTCTTTTCCTATTTTTTTCTCTATTACTTTTAGTTGAGTTTTAAAATTTTTTTAGTTCTTTTAGGAATTCTTGTGGGGCTTATGTCCAATCCAGAACTTTCCCCTTCAAAGCTTTGCTTATAGCTGTTTTGACTTCATGATCTTCTTCTGGGTTTGTGTCTTGATCTTCCCTCTCACCACAGTAGCTTTTTATGGTCAGGTTATTTTTTTATTTGCTTAATTTTCCAGCCTATTAATTAATTTTTGAACTTTATCTTAAAGTTGGGCTCCATTCCTGGGGTAGTGTGTGTGTGACATGGAGGTGGAGGGTGGGGGAAAACTCTCCCAAGCTTCAGGCTTTTTATGTTATTATTTTCAGAGCTAGTTCTAGGGGTTTGGAAGTTTTTGGCACTTCCAAGATGGCGTGGTTTAAGGAGAGGTGTGGTCACTGCTTTCCTGGTCTGTGCTCTGGTCCTTATCCAAGAAGGGCCCTTGCTTCCTTGCAGCCACAAGTACTGCTCCTCAGGGTCCCAAGTCTTTTGTGACTGAGAGCATTCTTTTCCACCTTAGAACTTTAGTGAGAAGTGAGGATAAGCAATGGAGTTGCCAAGTAGCTCCCATTTTTGCACTTAGTACTAGCACAGGGGTCCCCTGTAACTTCTTTCTGACCAGTTGCCTGATTTCCTTATCATTTCTCAGCTGAGAGCTTCTGAAGATGCTATTGTCACCACCTCCAAGGCCTACAGCTGGTATGGCTGCCACACTGGCTCCAGGCCAGCCCTGACTAGGATGTCACAGACTTCTCCTGTCAACTTCCTAAGTTACTATGGGCTGGAAAATGTCTCATCTTGACTTTTGTTGGCTCTGCCATATTGGCTTCATTCTTCTTTCTGTATGATAACCTGCATATAATTAAAAACTGCTATCTTGTTTCCCCTTAGTCTTCTGTCCTCTAACTTAAACATCTCTTGTTCCTTAAACTGACTTTCATACAATGTGATTTTTAGTTCTTTCACTATTCTTGTTGCTCTCTTTTGCATATCCTGCTGCTTATCATTATCATTCTTAAATGGTAGTATCCAGAACTTAACATAATACTCCAGATACGGGCTGATCATGGCAAAGTATAGAAAAATTATAATCTCCCTTGTTCTAGATGATCTGTTATATTAACACTGTCTAATACTATGTGAAATTTTTTAGTAGACATGTTACATAGCTGACTCCTAGAAAATCAAGAAAAATTCAAGAAAATCTTGAAGTCTTTTTCACTTGAATAGTTGTCTAGCCATTCCTCTCCATCTTTATCCAAACTATCTGTCCTTCCTAGCTTCATGCCATCTGTAAATTTTGTAAGAATACCACCTATGCCTTCAATTATATAAAATATTCCACACAGCCTTAAAGCCTTTTACTAGAGAACTCTCTCTAGATCAGTGGTTAGAAGATGCTTGGGTGATCCCATCTTTCTATCAGGGGGGTCTGGAAAGTCAGAACTATTTTTATGACAATATGATAATGTTTAAACATCAATAAATACAAATAAATACAGCTCACATGGACAAGATGTATTGGAGGGAGAGGTTCTCAATTTGTAAGAGTGTAAAGGGATCCCAATACCAAAAAGTTTGAGAATTGATTGTCCAGATCAACAACGTTCCATTTTTAATCACCAATCTTTGGGTCTCGTCATTCAACCATTTCTGAATCTTTCTAACTAAAGTGATGTCCAGTGCACATTTCTTAATCTTCTCCACAAGGGGACTATAAGAGATTTTGTGGAGTAAATCCCTTGCTAAAATCTAGGTACTTTATACCAATGATATTCTACTTGTCTAGTTATCTTTGGGGAAAAAAGTAAATGAGCTCAGGCTGGCATGACATATTCTTGAGGAATCTTTTCTACCTTGTAGTGGTCACTGGTTCTCTTTCCTTTAATAGTGAATAGAGTGGCTGGTCCTTGAAAACCCAAAACCTCCTCACAAAAAAGGGTTGACATTAAGTTGTTAATCTAATTGGAAAGATAAAGATTTCACAGATGATAAGGTGTGACCTAGATAAGGTGTGAACAGTCTTTAGATTGAATCAGAAAGGGAGCAAAGTGATAGAATGAATAATGACAAGTCAGGTAACCACAAGTGGCTTTGAACAGTCTGGATAGTTGGAAATTACTTTGGAACAGGGTTTATTTCCTGACTAAATATGCAGAAGATGCATGGAGTTGGAGAAGGGGAGGGGGCTGGGCAGAAGCAGGCACCGCAGTAAGTGAGGCCAGGACTTTGGGAGTAAGACTGGCCCAACTGCAGACCCCAGGGCAGAATCTTGTATTTCTTTTCTCCTCTTGGAGTCCTTAATAGAAGTCTGAAATCATTCCTTCTGAGTACAGAGAAAGTCTATTTCCGTTTCTTTGTTTTAAATGTCTTCTTTGTCTTTTTAAACAATGTTAATCATGCTGGTTTGGTTATACTTACTGGGAATGCAGCTAGGAGGAGGCAAGTGAAGAGAAAGCATCCCTAAGGAAGAGAGAAATTAGATCTAACACTGAGGTGTTTTGCAAGACATGCTCTTTCTGCCTGGGGACTCAGGTCTAAAAAGATAGAATTACAGAGGCTTTGCTACAACTTCCCAGAGCAAAGAAGGAGTGTTATACTGGAAAACCCATCGAGGCAATGAACAGTAGGGTGAGGGAGGGCCAAATAGGTGTAGTTGAATGGCCTTGCTTACCATCCCATCCTCCCATTGCTACAAATACATTTATACATTTTCAAATTTTGCCAGGAATCAGTATAATGGTTAATCTACATTATTTTCCATCTTGAAAATGGGAGTATTTACCCATTTCTAGTCTAGTGGTGATTCTCCCTTCTCTACAGTTATCTACGGTTTAACACAGCTGCTGATCTATAATATCTAGAAGTTCTTTCAGTGTCCTGGGTTGTGGTTTTTCTGGCCTTAGTGATTTAAACTCTCTGACAGCAAATAAGTGCTTTCTTACGTCTAACTTATTGCTAACGGAAAAAAAAACCCATATACGAAAAAATGCTCAAATATCTCTCTTCTGTAAAGATAATAAAAAGCTATGTCACTAATGAGTGAATGTTAAGTAAACATTTCAGATGGGAGGCTGCATTAATAACAAAACAACAACAACAAACATTAACTTAGAGCTTCTTATGTTCCAAGCACTGTACTGAGTAGTGAGGACACAAAGAAAGACAAAGATAATATCTCCCCTCAGGGAGTTTATATTCTGATGGGTGAGACAGCATGTAAATAACCAGGTAATATAAAATATGACAGAAGAGATAGAAGGATATCTTAAAGGGAAGGCACTGGCACTTGAGGGAGGAGCAGGAAAGACTTCCTGTAGAAGATGGAATTTGAGATGAGTCTTGAAGGAAGCTTGGGAAACTTAAGGGTGGAGGCGAGGAAGGAGAACATTTCCAGAATGAGGACAGCTAGTACAAACTCATGGGACTGAGAGATGGAATGTCATTCATGAGGAACAATAAATGGGCCAGTGTAGCGAGATTATAGAATGAATGGAGAAGAGAAAAGTATACAAAGACTGGAAAGTTAGAAAGAGGGTAGGAATAACTTTAAATGCCAGAGGACTGCACATTTTGATCCTGGAGGTAATAGCCACAGAAATTGATTAAATTGCGCATGTGTATGCACATGTATATACATGTATGTGCATGTGCATATGTATGTGCATGTATGACAAAGGAAGACCTACACTTTAGGGAAATCACTTTGGGAGCTGAGTACAGGATAGATTCAGGCATGTGGGTAGGGGGAGAAGAGAAATGAGGCAAGGACACTAAAGAAGGCTGTTGCAATAGTCCAAATGAGAGGTAATAAAGGATTGAACTAGGGAAATTGCTATGTGAGTGGAGAGAATATGTATGGCAATTCTCGTGAAGTTGGAAAATGAAGATTTGGCAATGGATTAGATGTATGGGGTGAGTGAGAATGAAGAGTTAAGGTTGACAGTGAGATTGCTAGCCTGGGTGACTACAAGGACATATTGAGTTAGAGATGTCTTTGGAACATCCAGTTCAAGATGACCGGTACTAATCATAGCTAGTATTTCTAGAGTGCTTTAGGGTTTGGAAAGGGTTTTACAGATGCCATCTCGTGATCTTCACAACAACCCTGTGATGTAGGTACTATTAGTAGTTCCATTTTGCAGTTGTGGAAACTGAGGCCAAGAGAAGTTAAATGACTTGCCCAGGGTCACACAGCTAGTAAGTGTCTAAGGCAGAATCTGTGCTCAGGTTTTCCTAACTCCAAGTACAATGCACTATCTACTCTATCACCTACTTACCTAAAAGGCATTTGTTGATACATGACTATAGCTTAGCAGAGACCTTCGGTCTATTATATAGATCAGGGAATCACCTGCCTAGAGATGACCTAATAAATAAGATCACCAAGTGTGATTGTATAGAGGGGAAAAAGAAAGAGAACCCAAGACAGAGCCTTGGAGGTCATCTTTGATTAGGACATGTGTAGATGAAGATCCAGCAAAGGAGATTCAGAAGGCTTCATCAGAGAAGTGGGAGGATAATTAGGAGAGAGCAGTGTTGTGAAAACCTAGAGAAGACTGGGAACAGGAAAGGGTGCTCAACAGTGTCATGAACAGTGTTACAAAAACTTAGGGAAGACAGGAAACGTACAAGAGGAAGAGGTGCTCAACAGCGCCATGAACAGGGTCATGAAAACCTAGAGAAGACAGGGAACACACAGGAGGAAAAGGTGCTTAATAGCGTCATGTGCTACAGAGTCAAAAAAAGAATGAAGACTGAGAAAAGGCCAACAGATTTGACAATTAAAAGCTTACAACTTGGGAAAAATCAGTTTCAGATGAATAATGAAGAAGGAGGCCAGATTGCAGAGCTCTTAGAAATGAGTGTTAGGAAATGAAGTGGAGGCACCTAGTGTAGTAGATGGCTTTATCAAGAAATTTTTCCCAATTAGTGGTGAAGGGATAAAAGATAATAGCTATTGGGGATAGTCAGTTCAAATGATAATAATCATAAATAATTCAAGTTTACATAATAGTAACTCATTTGTGCAGTTCTATAAGATTTAAAAAAATACTTGCCTCACAAAATCCCATGATTCCAGTGTAAAAGTATTATATTTTCATTCTGTATATGAAGAAATTGAGACTTCAAGAGGTTAATGACCATACCTCTAGTATTTCTGATCTGTTTTTCCTCTACACTTGTCACTCCTTCCATTTCATTACACAGCCTAGCAGACATCTGAGAGGGGTGAAAAAAGGGAGTTAACAATAAGATCTCGCTCTTAAATTTTTCTGATCTGTGATTTTGTTGGTGTAGGGTACTCCTGGTAAGCAAACTCTTTCTACCAATGCAGGTTGTCACCTGTGCTTTAATTTATAGCCTTAAAGAGTGGCTAGGGTGGCACTATTCAGGTGACTTGTGCAGCATATGTGGCCATTATGATGTAGGCCTTCAGCCCAGGTTTTCCTGACTCTGATTTTCTGATCAATAACTTCATACTACCTCCCATCTATGATTTGGCAAGTAAGGTTCATTTGACCCCACTTAGGCCTACCTATGTCTACAGACTATTACTTACTGAGTGAGTATGAGCTCAATCACCCATCATTCCACAATACTCTCATAAGTTAATGGCAAGATTCTGCTAGGCTGTGTAATGAAATAGTGAAGGCTGCTTAGGAGCTGGATCTGGGTTTAATCCTGATTTTTCCACATACTGCTTGTAGACAAGCCATTTAGCGTCTGAGCTACTCTGTTACCTCAAAAACAAAAGGGTTTGACTCAATGACCTTTATGTCCCTTAGGATTTGCTATCATCCTATGGATGTCTTAGCTCTTATGCCAGCTGAATGGGCATTAGCAATTTTGAGGGTCTTCTGGGAGGAAGACATATGGACTACTCAAGGCTAGTAAGAAGATAACTTTATTCCAAGAATAGTTTGGATTATTTAGGCCTTAGCTGTCTTCTCAGAGAAAGTGGAATAAGCTCTGGGTAGCAGTCCCATACCATAAACACTAAAGGTCCTGCTTCCTCCTTCTGGCATATGCTGGATCCTGGATAACCTAGATAATAGAGATTACTAGCAGAAGTTCACTCTCACACGTGAAGCGACCCACCCTTCTCAAGTGCTGAAGGGTTTTATACTCCCTCAGCAGACTTGGATGGAAAAGTACCAGCAGTGCCCTCACAACCTAAGTAGGGGCTTTATAACTGTCTTGTCTGCCAGCATGGTCTTATGCAAAGGGAAAAATCTATCCAGTCAGGAGCCTAGGATGAATGGGAAATGTTTGCCATGCTGCTGTTTATGGAGTTAATGCTAATTGCTATAATGGACAGCTGTTGTTTGATTATAGTAGTGGGAGCTAGGATGCCAGATGTGGGAACAGAGATGAGATGCAGTGAGCATCTGCCCAAACTAAGAGTCAGAGGAGAGCACCATGCTGGAGGGAGCATTGAGACATAGAGATGAGGAATGACACAAAGCTTTGTTGAAACGATGGAGTGGGCAGTCAGCAAATAGCCCGAGGAGGACTCCAAGATTCAGTGGAACTGAAGTCAAAACACCAGAGAACTAGCTCCACTGCAACAGCAGGAGACATCCAGAAAATTGAGATGGTTTGTGAGGCATGGCTTGGGCTTTTCTTTTCTTCCTTTTTGTCTTTTAAAGGCCTTAGAAGCGATTCAGAAATTTTTACCCAGGCATGGGCTTCTTTCTGCCTCATAGATAGGGTGCCAGAAGGCATGGGAACTCTGGCCAGGGGCTGAACAAAGGCCCAGCTACATCATTCTCCTTCCTTGCTTCTCTTCTGCTGTTGGCAAGGAAGTGAAGCAGAGTTAAATGGAGCCATGCCCAAAGTTACTGAGAGTTTCTGAATTCAGTCTTGTGCATTTAGCCAATGGGGCCCATTAAGTGGCATCTTACTTCTGTTTTCAAATTAAATGAGACTGTAACTGATGAGCCATGGAATAGTGAGTTCTGCCCCTTTCTTCTCAAGCTTTTGTTCCTCAGGGAGGTGAGGGCAGCCTTTTCATATAAGCCATTCAATAGTTCTTTATATATCTCTTCCAGTTTTCCTTTTTAGAGACATACTACTATTCCATAATTTGTTCAACCATTCCTCAATCATTGAGCACAGAGGGTTTTCCTAGGTTTGTGTTTTGTTCTATTACAGATAAAGCCACTACTATTCTTTTTATGTAGACAGGTTATAGAAGCATAGATTAAGAGAAGAGCCCTCAGAGGCCATTTAGTCCAATCTCATCATTTTACAGAAGAAGAAATGGAGGCTGACTGAAGTTAACAAACTTGTCCGAGGTCACATAGACAGTAGCAACAGAGCTGAAATTTGAACCCAGGTCCCTTGAGTCCAAATCCAATATCTTCCCCACTGTGCCATAGTATCTACCTTAACACTTTTAAAACATGGGAAGGGTTGAATGAAATGATACACAATAAAGTGAGTAGAACCAGGAGAATGATTTAACAATAACAATACTATAAAGACAAACAACTTTGAAAGACTTATGAACTCCGACCAATGTAATGTAACCAACTACACTTCCAAAGTGCTCATGATGAAACATGCTATCCTTCCAGAGAGCGAGCTGATGGACTCAGTGCAGACTGAAACATTTCTTTTATTGGACTTGACTAATATGAGAGTATTTTGTTTGATTATACATATTTGTAATGTTTTTTTACCATTATGAATTTTTTTGCCGCTAAATACCAAGGCTACATTCCTTATAGTAGGACCAGTAGGTAAAAGGACCCAATCAGATTTGTAACACTTTTTGTATATTTCCAGATTGTTCTCCAAAAATGTTACGTCAGTTTGTAAATCCTGTTTTCCCACAGCCCTGTCAACATTTAATTTTGTCATTTTAGGATATTTTTGACAGTTTTATAGGCATAAATGTGTGCCTCATTTTGGACTACACGTCTGCTATGAGAGGCATGGTCTGTTTAAGTTCAGAGAGTGTCATTATCATTTTCTCTAAGGAGAGGCCATGGCCTTATCCCAAGGAGGAGCAGTGGACTGACCTCAAGTATCACTTATTTGGAAGGTGGAAAGATAAGTTACATCTCTCCCTCTCTGTTATAGCTAAATTGTGGGGCTTGTCTCCAATACAACCATACCTACCTTATCCCCCAAGCATTCCCCCACTCTTTTCCTTCTCTACTGCATTTCCCTATTCTGAGCCAATTGCCCTTAGAAGGTGGGCTCCCTGCTTAGGTGCAGTGATAATGAGTAAGAGCTTCATTGGTTCATGTAGATATTTCCATGCTTTTCTGTTATTCATCAAATTTGTTATTTTTTTTACAGAACAATAATATTTCATTATATTCATGTGCCATGATTTGTTGATCCATTTCTCAATTGATGGTCATCTGCTTTGTTTTCAATTCTTGGAATCAAAAATATTACTGTAAATATTTTGGGACATAGGAGGACTTTCTTCTTATCAGTGGCCTCTTTGGGATATGAGTCTCATAATGGAATCTCTGGGTGAAATGATATTGTCATTTAACTAATCTTATTTTTATATTTCTGATGTATGATATATGTACTGATTCATAGCTCTACCCACAATGCATTAATTTGTCTATTTTTCTACAATCCCTCCAACATTAAGTGTTCCCATCTTTTGTCATTTTTGTCACCTTTCAGAATGAGAGGTAAAACATCAGGTTGTTTTGATTTGTATTTCTCTTATTATTAGTGACATTTTTCTTATGAATGTTCATAGTTTGCAAGTCTTTTGAGAACTGTACATATCCTTTGACCACTAATCTATTGGGGAATAGCTTTTGGACTCAACTATGTATTATAATATGCACATGTATTAATTATTCCTCTATCTTAGATGTAAAAATATTATCAGAGGAATTATGTACAATTTTTCCATTTGATTGCTTCCATTTTTATTCTATGAACATTAATTTTGTTTGTGCAAAAGCTTTTTAGTTCATGGTAATCAAAATTATCTTTTTTTTGTTTCTTTTGTGATTTGCCTCTATTCTTTGTTAGTCCAGAATAAATCTACCTATAACTGTGATGATTTGTTTCTCTTCTAAAATTTAAAAGTAATATTATCTTTAATATTAAGGTTATATATTCATTTAGAATACATTATGGAATATGGTGTAAGGTGTTGGTGTAAGCCTATTTTCTGCCAGACTGCCTCCTAGATTTCTAAGATCTTGCTTAGCTTCTTAATTGGTCCCCCTGGTTCACTCTTTTCCTATTCCAGTCCATCTTTTCCATGGTTGCCAAAGTGATTTTCCTAATGTGCACGACTTATCATGTCAACCCCCTACCCCTAAACTCCAGTGGATTCCTATTGACTATAGGATCAAATATGATTTCATATTTATTTCATCCTTTAAAAATATATTTTGTGTGGAAACTATAATGCACATAATTACTAGTATAGTAGTACAATATACAATTTATAAATAAGTAAATATATACCCCAGAATGGGTTCTAAATTTATTTTGGTGGGGGTGTGCAATCAAGAAGCAGTAAGTACTACTGAATGAGATGAAAAGATTTTCAGCCACAACTATCAAGGGCCATATATTGTGTGCTGGAGTTGTAATTTTCATGAATAGACAAAATTACTGCCACTCTAATATTGAAGTTTGGTGGCATTTTATAATTGGCTTAAGTTGCATTTATCTGTTTAGAGAGTTTGGACAATTTCTAAAATAATTATTTAAAATTTGTGGTTAATATTTCAAAAATTGCATGTTCATAACTTTAATATAGAAGGCCGAGAGCCATTCCTTAGTGGATAAATGGTCAAATGATATCAGCAAACAGTCCTCAAAAAATCACACACTATAAATAAACATCTGAAAGATTGTTTCAGATCTTTTCTAATAATATACCTATGTACACAAAAATATTTATAGCAGCTCTTTGCATGGTACCTAAATGGCTAAATGAATTTTGGCATATGAATACAATGGAATATTATTGTGCCATAAGAAATGATGAAATGGAAATGTCTGAAAACTGGGAAGATTTTTATGACATGACGCAGAGTGGAATAGAGGTAGGAGAACAATTTATGTGATTTCAGCAACATTGTAGAGAGAAACATCTTTGAAGGACTCAAACTCTGATCAATGTGATGATAAACCATGTTTCCAAAAGAATGAAGAGAAAAGATGTTGTTTGCTCCTGACAGAGAGGTGACATGCTTAAAATGCAGAAAGAGGCATGCATTTGCAGACATGACTAATATGGGAATTTGTCATTGTCGTTTTCCTGTCGGACTGTAGATATGTGTTAGGGATTTGTTTGGGGAGTTTAAAAAATTTGCTCAAGGGGTATGCTGGGGGGTTAGTAGCAGGGACAGATGGATAAAAACACTTGTTTCTTGGGGGCGGAGCCAAGATGGCAACCAGAAAGCAGTAACTGGCGTGAGCTCCCCACCAAATCCCTCCAAAAACCTATAAAAAAATGGCTCTGAACCAATTCTAGAGCTGCAGAACCCACAAAGTGGCAGAGGGAAGCAGGGCCCCACCCCAGGACAGCCTGGATGGTCTCTGGGTAAGGTCGGTCCCACACGGACCTCCCAGCCCCC
>JAQQSZ010015218.1:0-11331 GCA_028646595.1 Phalanger gymnotis
GATATACATTTTGTAAGGATTTGCCACAGTAGCTGTGTACACGCTTCCATCAACAGAAGATGTGCTCCATTTAATTCAGGTAAATTCAATTCAAGTGAACAAGCATTGATTAGGGATTTACTCTATGCCAGGCACTAGCCTAGATACTGGGGGGACACAAACATGAATGAAACAGCCCCTGCCTTCAAGGTACTTCTATTGTAATGGAAATAAAGAGTTCTACCATTTACTCAGCTCGGTATATTATAAATTCTAAATAAATCTCAATAATGTAGCTACTTTGCCACTTAACTGCCTCTAACTTGCCTCCTCCATTGGAAACCTGGGCAACTGGAGGAATGGTAACATTCCAGATGGAAATAGGGAAGCTAGAAGAGACGAGTATCAGAGAAAGATTAAACAAGATCTGTTTGAACGTATTCATTTAGAGATACTAGTGGGAAAACCCAACTGAGAAGGGCCAGTGGGCATCCCAAGACATAGGCGTAGAGCTCAGGAGTTGAAATGAGGACTGTGTGTGCCCCCGCCAAGACTCTGGCACACCCATCTTTGACACTGTAAGGAGCAGCCTCTGACAAAGTGAGCTGAGACCTCAAAGCTGAGCTTTGAGGAACTGCTAGGAAATCTGCCTGGACTCAGCTGCTTTGAATCACCTTTGATTTACTTTTAAATATGCTCACACAGTATGCGTCCTTTCCTCCAATAGACTCTGGATTCCTTGAGCCCAGCTCATAGCGGAAAGATCTTAGGCCTGGAGTTAGGACTATCTGAGTTCAAATCCAACCTCAGATACTTATAGGAGGGGTGACCCATGGGAGGGGTTTGCCTCAGTTTCCTTATCAGTAAAATTGGGATCATAATAGCAGCTATCTACCAGGGCAGCTAGGTGCTACTGTGGATGGAGCATTAGTGTTGGAGTCAGGAGACACATCTTTCCGAGTTCAAATCAGGCGTCAGACACTTATTAGCTGTGTCAGCCTAGGGAACTCACTGAACCCTGTTTACCTCAGTTTCCTCATCTGTAAAATGAGCTGGAGAAGGAAATAGCAAACCACTCCTGTATCTCTGCCAAGAAAACCCCAAATGGGGTCATAGCAGAGTACACCTAGAACAAGTGAACAACAACACCAAGGTTGCTATGAGCATTAGATTAGCTAATAATTGTCCAGTATTGTCAAGCACAATGCCTGGCACACAGTAGGAACTATTTAAATGTTAGCCATCGTAGGGAACTCTTTCATTGGCTTCGTGTCTCTATCTCTCCAGTAGCTATCACAGATTTGGGTACTTAGTAGGTATTTAATAAATGCTTACATGATCAACTAAGATGCATCAATTAAGCCCCCATGCCATGCCCTCTGCTAGGCACCAAGGATAGGAAGAGAAACATGAAATAGCTCCTAGTCTCTAGGAGCTTACATTCTGTTGGGCTTGGCACTGTGGGCAGCGTATGCTAAACAAACGTAAGAGCGTTTGATACATGGTAGTTACGGAAGGAAGTCCCTGGCTAACTTATTGAATGATGGTGGGGGTGATGGTGCTTTATCAATAATAATAATAATCTTCGGGAATAGAGCACATGCAGGGGTTTATATGGATGAAACCCGCAAATTATTTGAAAAAAATATAAAAATGAGTCGTAAGAGTCAGTGCCTTCTCCTTCCTCCCACCAACACTCGTAGCGGTGGTAGTTGTAATCAAATAGAACCCGAGGCTGTAGCCAGGTGCTGACTCACCCAATGCTAATAGTTAGTGTTTAATGGGAAAGGTGACAGGAGGCAGGGATACTTCCTATCCTCCCCTCCTCCAGTGACATTGCAAACAGTCCCCAAAAGAGAAGGAAACAAGGAAAGGACCATTTGTCAATCATCCGCTGTCTGCCAGGCATTGCGCTAAGCACTGCCGGAATATCATCCATTTGATCATCACAACAACTCTGGAAGGTAAGTGCCCTTACTATCTCCATTCTATAGCAGAACCTGAGTTTTACAATGCCTCAGGGGAAACTGAGGTAAGCTAGAGTCAAGCGATTTACCTGGGGTCACCCAGCTCGTAAATGTCTGAGTTCAGATCTGAACTCAGGTGCTCGTGACTCCAGACTTAACACTCTATCCCCTGTGTCACCTTGGTGCCTCAGAGAGGGCCCAGGAGGCAGCCACATGCCTGCCTTTCTCCAAAAGCCACAGCACGAGGGTGGCCATCGACTAGGTCTATCCAGCTGGTTGGTATCTCCCTCCCCACCATGAAGCACTGTGTCAGAGGGATCCATGCATTAGACCAGGGGCGGGGAATGTGCAGCCTTAAGGCCGCAGGTGGCCTTCTCGGGGGTCATGTGCGGCCCTTTGGCTGAATATCACTTTAGAGAACAAATCCACTTCATTAGAGGATTTGTTCTGTAAAACTTGGGCTCAGACAAGAGGCTGTACCCAAGGATCTAGAAGGCCACACGTGGCCTCAAGGCTACAGGTCCCCCACCCCTTCACTTGGTCAAGCAGATGGAGCTTGGGGATTCATAATAAGGGAAATTCTTCTGGACTCCCAGTCATACCGTAGAGTCACCTGTCTCTGCTGCTTTCTGGGGAGACCAGTCTGGAATGTTCTCATTCATTGCAGTGGTCAATTTAAAATGATGTGCATTTTTTTAAAAAATAATTTTCTCAGCCCTGGTTGTTACCAGGGAGTTTCACTGTGGAAACATTATTCCTAGGCATATTAGTATGAGACAGCAGGAAACCTCAATTTGACCTCCCAAATTTGATATCCCCTTCTCCACAACTAACTCTGTCTCATCTTCACCTGGACCTATGAATGCTGACTAACTAACCAGGGACAAATGGAGGATGTGGAGAGAAGTCTGAGAGGTGAATTGGAAGGAAGGACGTAAGGCACTCTTTAGTCTATAAGCAAACCTTCTGGGCAGCTTTTCCCCAAATTGTTCAGAACACAAAATCTAGCCTCTACTGTGTGTTAACTCTGATCGGATCCTGCTGTCTCATTGATTTCAGTAGGCTTTCGAGGCCACCCCATCGCAACCTAAGGTTCAGATTTACATCAACAATGGGGATGTGCGCGTGACGCGAAGCGTAGGCAGGTGTCCCCTGAGAATGATGAGATGGTGCACGCATCCCAATGGCTGCAGCCACATCATTTTGGAGAGAATTTGCATCCCCTACTTTTAGTTTGAGTCTCACTTTGATGGCTGTTTTCTGTGAATTTCCTGTTTGTGCAGAGTTCCTTGGGGATCATGGTCTTGCTTTGAACATTATTTGGAGAGGTAATATCTCTAGATGAAGTTCTAAGAAGTCAGGGAAATGAAAACAAATGAAGGGCCGGCTCCCAAGAGAGAAGAAATTATTTTTCTATCCTTGCCGGGAGATGCTCATGGTTTTCTTCTGTGGGTAATTTACCTTGATTCATCTTTGCAACCATCTAAGACGGATCTATACATTTTATTCCTTTAGCGGTATCTGTGAAGCCAAGAAATGTTGGCTCCCCATATGCTTTGGGCAATAAATAACCTTCTGGCAAGTTTGTGCAGATATGAATCATGTTTAGTGCCATTCCAACTTCTTCTGCTTCTCCAATACTTACACTTAATAACAAATTTAGGGATCCACAATCTCATATTGGTTGCTCAGAATGCAGCCCCTTCCAAACAGAGTTGAAATGATCCCTTTCTACACAGACGATTGCTGTTTTATCTGCTACATCCAATCTTTAAATGGTCTACTACAGACTTCTGGAGATGGGAATTCTCATTCAGCATTGGCTTTTCCATGTAATTATTGGCCTGTTTTATTAACTGATTTATGTTTTCCTGCCTTTCACTTTGGGAAGCTGATGTGCTCTTCTCCAGCTCACAGCTGTCTATCTTTGTCCAAGGCTTGGTTCTGGACCACTATGCTGTTTCAATTCTAATGGATATTTACCTTTGTGAAATCATGTGGAATGATACATAGCAATAGGCCCCGATGATGGGTGGGGGCTTTCTGCCACTGTAGCTCACTTTCATGGCCACTAAATTTCCACTAAGTCATGTAGCCCCGGCCATAATCCAGAGATATATAAAAAAAAAATCTCCACCAGCCACATTGGATTTTAGATTTTATTTGGGATATAAAAGGAATCTTTATGATGGCTCCACGCACAATAAATATTCCTTACCATATGCATGATCATTTTAAACCTTTCCCCGTATTTCAGGAGTAGAAACGAGCACATAAAGACCATGGATATTTTAGTGTGAATGAATCAAGATCACGAGATACCTTTGGACTTGGAGAATTATGGTGCTCCACTCCTTCCTGGGTATCCTCTGGCATTTACAGCCCATGCATTTCATCGTTCATATTGCTCCTACATTAAACTAACACATCTTCATCACGTAGGGACTTGGGCTGCATCAACTTTCCCCTAAATCTAAGGTCAGCAATCCCCGAGGGAGAAACTCCATTAGATTTTTCACCAAGACTACTTATCTGAGGATCTTTTTCTCAATTTTTCAAATATACACACACGTTAAGTGCCAATATGTGCACATATAAATATGAATATAGATATATACAGATACATATATGTGTATACATTATACATATATATATATAGATACATATTACACATACTGGTTTTATATAGACATATACACACATATACAAATTATGTATATATATATACACACACACACACACATATATATATGTATATATATATATATATATACACTTGGGGTGTATGGCAAACTATCACCTCTAGTGTGAGGCTTGTCAAGCCTTTTTCAGAGCTGCTCTTTGATCTTTGGTGTCCCTCTGGCATTTAACTCTCACCTAGAAGTTATAGCATGTGCAGCGGCCACGCCCCAGTAAACCATCTCAGTAGACAGATTAAACAAGATTGAGGGTTAGCCTGCAGTGCAGTAGTGGAGTGTCTACCCCAAGCATGTGAAGATTTCCCCTAGTAGAATAGGTTGGTGAGAATTTTTTTTCCCCAAATGGCCATGAAGGCAGCTGAAACAACTGCTGTGGAGGGCTTAGAACGTGGTCACATTGAAGACTCCAAAGTCAACTTCCGTGTCCCGGGCCATTGCCAGTCATCCTGACTTCTGTCTCACCATTGGGATTACTCTGACTCATATGCAAGACAAGACATCAACTGTCATGCCACTGATCCTCTTTAGAAATGAAGGACAAACAACAACAACGTACGTATACTTAATAGGATATTTTGTGTGTTTTTGTTGTTAATTTTTTCAGTCATGTCCAACTCTTTGTGACCCCATTCGGGGTTTCTTTGGCAAAGGTACTGGAGCAATTTGTCATTTCCTTCTCCAGCTCATTTTACAGGCAAATAGGGTTAAGTGACTTGGCCAGGGTCCAATAAATGTCTGAATCCAGATTTGAACTAAGGAAGATGAGGAGTCTTCCTTACGCCAAGCTCAGCACCACCTAACTGTATAACTGTATACACACACACACACAGGAATTCTCATTCAGCATTGGCTATATATATATATATAGATATATAGATAGATATATACACTGAACCTCTATAGGATCTTCTACAGTCTTTGTCCACTAGGACTGAGAATCATGTGCTGAATGAGTTAATAATATGTGTGAAATTAAACTCAGTATTTTATACATGGGAGCCTCAAATTTCCTTAACTTTAAAATGAGGGGGTTGGAAGAGATGATTTCCAGGGTCCCTTTGAACCTTCATAGCAAAATGGTGCATTGCCTATTTCAGGAAAGAGAGAGAATTATCCTCCTTTCCCTCCTTTCCCCACCCCATCCTTAACACAATGTAGAGGGAAGGTGAAGGAAGTCAACTTGATTCACAAACTGCAGCACAGAGTGTGAGAGTTTATTATTAGCTAAGAGATCAGAGGAGATTTCCAGTAGAATGAGAATTTAATCTCTCTGAGTTATCTATAATCAGACTGGAAAGAGAGCCTTGAGCCAGCTTGTGAAGGGATTGTAAATTGTAAACACATTTTGGTCTTTTTCTTGGAAGAAATAGGGAGCCACTGGAGCTTACTGAGTGAGGGAAGGTCATGGTCAGCTGGGAAGCTTTAGGAAATCCCTTTGACAATCTGGGAAGGATGACTCAGAGTGGAGAGACCTGAGGCAAGGAAAGAATCCACTCATGAAATGATGAGGGTCATGCAAGTAGAGAAAAAAGGTCAGACATGGGAGATGCTGGTATGATAAAATGACAATATTTACAAATTGATTAGTTTTGTTAGGTGAAGATAACTGAAGAGACAAGGATAATAGCAATATTGTGAGCCTGAGAGACAGGAGGGATGATGTTACCCTTGATATAAAAATCAAGTGATGAAAAAAGAGTTTGAAAAGAAATATATTAGGGGCCACTGGGGCATGTTGAGTTTGAGATTCCTCTGGTACATTTGGTTTGAAATGTCCAATATGCAGCTGTCGAGATGGGACTAGATACCCAGGTGTAGGTGTCATATGCATGAGATGCCAGTTAAATCCATGAGACCTGAGGAAGTCTCCAGGTGCGAGTAACTAGAGAGGAGAGGGCCCAGGAAAGGGCCTTGTGTGGCATCACTGAAATGGTGAACAACAAATAGTTGACCATTCTCCTTCTGAATATTTCCAAAGGAGAGCCCATGAGGTGCCAAGTCAGCCAGCTCCACTCTTAGACAGAAGGAAGGTATTTTTTTTAATTTCCATAAGCTGAATTTGCTTCTTGCCAGCTCCCACCCATCTTTCTTTCCTCTGCACTCTGGAGTTAAGCAGGTACAATCTCACCTCTTTTCTCAATGACAACCTTCCGAATACTAGAAGACAACTGCCAGGTTCCCTGCTAGCTCTTCTCTTTACTGGCTAAACGTGCCTGGGTTTTTCCAATGATCCTGCATCGCATCTTTTCACCATTCCTGTGGTTCTCTTCTGGAAACTGCCCAGCTTCTATCTGCCCTTCCTACAGTGGGGTACCCAGAATTGAACACGACCCTGCTGGTTCTGCTCACTGCACAGAGAGCCATGGGATTCTCACCTGCTTATTCTTGGCCATTCTTTGGGCAGCCCACAATATCCTTGGTTTGAGATTTGCAGTTTCTTTTGTTCATGATTCCACACCATACTGTTGGCACATTCAGTTCACAGTACATTAAAACCTCCATATCTTTAGGCAAACCAATGTCATACATGCCTACCCCACTTTGTGCTTTTAAAGGGGTTTGCTTTGGTTTGGTTTTCACCTGAAACAATTGAGCACAGTTTGTCTGGTTACATGCCTTTCCCAAGATCACACAGCTCAGGAGCCAAGCTAGCACCAAGGCCCCTCTCTTTGCATAGACTTCCAAACCGAGGCTCTTTGCAATTTCCCATGATGCATTCCTTGGTAGGAATGGTGCAGTCTGTTTTGGGGAAAGCTGCTGATGGTAGTGGTGGTAGGGGAAACACATCTGGCCTCAGTGCCGCTATCCTCTGCTCATGCCTCCTTCTTTTTCAGGGTCCCCTTGCTTAGCATTGCCTTCTCAAACCCTTCACTCTACTCCCTTATCACCTTTTCCTGTTCCTGAGATGGTTTTTAGTACCAACTCTGTCCATGTCCCTTTGGGTTAACTGTACATGGTACATGTGTTTGCTTGAGCTGAGCCAATCCAAACAGTTTCCATAGGGGTGCCACTGGGACCTCAGAGGCTAGGAGGGGGTTATGCAAGGGACTTCCCTGGAATTATTCTCCCAAGTCCTTAGGAAGAGTTAAGGCAGGTTATCTTTCCTCACCTTCTTTCTTCCCCCTTCCCTTCTATGAAAGCAGGAGTTTGGCTTTGCAGGGAGACAGTGCCAGTCTCTCTGCTCTTCTCCAGATCAGCCTCACTTAAGAATTAAATACAGCATGCTGTGTCGCAGATAATGAGCTGAAAAATGTTCCAACTTTAAGCCTGGTTGTTGCTTCTTCTCATCCTCAGTTCTGTGGGCATTTACATAATCCCCTGCTCACTGTTTACTCCAGGAGAAGGAAGAAAAATACTGATTAAGTGACTTGAGGGAAAATGTTCTTTCCATTGGTGGTGAACAGCACATTTCAGTCCCCGAATGCCCAGGTCTATTTGACAGCTCCGATGTTAACTCATCACCCAAAATGCTGAAGACTTCATGATGAGTGGTGGAGGAAACAATCTCCCAATTTATTTTCCCCAATTTCCCCCCACCCCCGCAAAGCTCACAGAACCATTCACAATATCGATTCCAGGGTATGGCCAGAGGGTTGCTTGTTTTCTTGGCTTTTGCAAAGCACAGGAAATTCAATGTTTTTTCCTGCCTTTTTGAGAACTAGACCACCTCAGGATGTGGGAAAATTTGTGGAGAAATTATGAGCCATGAGTATTGGAAAAGATCCAATTTCAGAGAAAGGGACAGTCCTGCAGATCCCCTCTGGAGTAGAGAGTCACTGAGGCAAGCAAGCCTCATGTGCTTTCACCATCTCAACCTCCTCCAGATAGACATCTCCCACAGACTTCAATGTGTCAGTGTGCTCTAGGTCACTGTGAGAGCTGAGCATAGTACATCCTCTGGGGAATGGGCTCCAGGCACAACAAGGAGGTCAAATGCATATCACAGGGGGAATGGGGGAAGAGCTGGCATGATCTGCCTGGAAAAGAGCAAATTCAGAGGCAACAAACTCACTGTCTTCAAGGATCTCAAGGGCTTCCCTGGGATGGACAATTAGATTTGTTCCTTTGATACCAAAGGGCAGAGCTGGGAGCCATGTGGGAATGGGGGAATATGGCAAAAAGGCCTGGTTTGGTTTGGTGTCTGGAAGGAAACAAAACATGGTGACCTTCCTTCTGTGAAGGTCTTCAAGCAGAGGCTGGATGATAGCCAGTCAGGTGGGTTACCCAGTCTGGTGATTCCTTTTCTGATATGGTTTGGATGAGAGAGCCACTAAGGCCACCTTCTACTCTCACTCTATGAGATTCTATGAAACTTGGTAGCTTTGTAAACTCACAAGTGTTGGCACAGTTTCCCTGACCTTGGACTGTTTTCCAGGGAACATGCCTGGACTCCTTTAGGTCATATCACACTAGGTCTTGGGTAACGAAAGTGGCTATTATTTGCTCCCATTTACTGAAAATAAGTCAAAGAAAGCAAGCAGTGCTACCAAAAGGCAGACCTCATGCACATTGGAAGAAATATTGTATTTAATTGATAAATATACACTATATTTGTAATGAGCCATGGACAGTATATTAGAACACAATATTTCTGGCTTCTCAAAACAACTCTTAGGTACCACAACTCTCCTGTCAGATTGGCTAAAATGACAAAACAGGAAAATGATAAGTGCTGGAGAGCATGTGGGGAAATTGGAACACTGTTACACAGCTGGTGGAGTTGTGGACTGATCAGCCATTCTGGAGAGCAATTTGGAATTACACCCAAGGGGCTATAAAAGTGTTCATGCCCTTTGACCCAGCAATACCACTTATAGGGTTGTGTCCCAAAGAGATCACACAAGTAGGAAAAGGACCCATATGTATGAAAATATTTTTAGCGGCTCTTTTTGTGATGGCAAATAATTGGAAATCAAGGGGATACCCGTCAACTGGGGAATGGCTGAACAAGTTGTGGTATATAAAGGCAATGGAATACTATTGTGCTATGAGAAATGGGGAAAATACGGACTTCATAATAACCTGGAAAAACCTGCATAATATAATGCTGAGTGAGCAGCAGAGCCAGGAGAACATTATACACAACCACAGATATATGGATTCTCTGAGGACTGACCATAATGGACCTTGCCCTTCTTGGCAATACAGGGTTTGGGGACAACTCCAGGATTTTCATGAGGGAGAGAGCTATCTATATCCAGAGAAAGAACTGTGGAGACTGATGGCAGATTGAGGCAAGCAGTTTGCTCTCCTTTACATTTTCTTTTTTTTTTCTCTGTCTTTTTTGTTTTGTTTTGTTTCTTCTTTCTCAGGATTCATTCCATTGGCTCTGGTTCTTCTTTACAACTTGACTATCATGTAAATAAGTTCAATGTGAAGTTATATGTAGAAGATATATGAGATTCCATGCTGTCTTGGGGGGGGAGGGGGGAAGAATATCTGGAAGTCCAAATCCTGTGGAGCTGAGCGCTGTGGACTAGAAATAAAAAATCTTAATTGGGGGGCAGAGCCAAGATGGCGGCTGGACAGCAGGCACTAGCATGAGCTCCCAGCCAAGTCCCTCCAAAAACCTATAAAAATGGCTCTAAACCAATTCTAGAACTGCAGAACCCACAAATTAGCACAGGGAAGCAGGGCTCCAGCCCAGGACAGCCTGAATTGTCTCTGGGTAAGGTCTATCTCAAACAGAGCTGGGAGCTTAGTGGAGTGGGGCAGAGGCCAGCATGGGCCATGCAGACCAACCAGACCAGGAGCCAGGCAGAGCGGGCCCTAGCTCCCTGAATCAGTGAGCTGCAGCAGTTACCAAACTTCTAAACCCACAAACACCAAAGACAACAGAGAAGGTTAATGGGAAAAGGTGCTGGGGACAGGGTGATAGAGTTCAAAGTTCAGCCACTGCCCCAGGGGCAGTTGAGGTGGGGCAGCTACAGAACTACAGCTGCAGTTGCTTCCAGCCCCAGGAGTGAGGAGCTGGGTTAAGATCTGAGTTCAGTCCTGGTTGGGGATTCTTGGGGAAAGAGGACTGCTGGTGAGGCAGAGCTGGTGCATCCCCCCAAGCATGGAACATAGAACTCTTTAGTCTACAAGCAATCATACCCCGCTAAAAAACTCAAGAGTCAAGTAAGTTGGTTGGGAACATGGCCAGGCAGTGAAAACACACACAGATTCAGTCTCAGAATTTGGAATCCTTCTTTGGTGACAAAGAAGACCAAAACATACAGCCAGAAGAAGTCAACAAAATCAAAGAGCCTACATCAAAAGCCTCTGAGAAAAACATGAACTGGTCTCAGGCCATGGAACAGCTCAAAAAGGATTTGGAAAAGAAAGTTAGAGAAGTAGAGGAAAAATTGGGAAGAGAAATGACAAGGATGAGAGAAAACCATGAAAAACAAATCAATGACTTGCTAAAGGAGACCCAAAAAATACTGAAAAATATACTGAAGAAAACAACACCTTAAAAAATAGACTAACTCAAATGGCAAAAGAGCTCCAAAAAGCCAATGAGGAGAATGCCTTGAAATGCAGAATTAGCCAAATGGAAAAGGAGGTCCAAAAGACCACTGAAGAAAATACTAGCTTAAAAATTAGATTGGAGCAAGTGGAAGCTAGTGACTTGATGAGAAATCAAGAAATTATAAAACAGAACCAAAGAAGTGAATAAATAGAAGACAATGTGAAATATCTCA
>JAQQSZ010015219.1:0-11331 GCA_028646595.1 Phalanger gymnotis
TTCAAGTTTTTGCTGCGGTGGGGCCTAAATAAATTTCTTGTTGTTTTCTCCTTAGAGAATCTCTCATACCTTGCGATTTCAGACCATTCAAACATATACATGATTATATTTGAGATCATAAATTCGGCCTTCCTACTACAGGCCGGATTTGAACTCAGGTCATCCTCACTCCAGGGCTGGTGCTCTACTTACTGTGCCACCTAGCTGCCCCACATAATGCCTTGACATACAAAGAAATAAAATCATTTAATGCTGGACTTCTATAAGACCTTTTAAAGATGGGTTTAGAATGATGAAGGTGCACTGGAGAGAGAGCCAAAATATCTGGCCTTGCCAAGTGATTTTGCTACTTATGAGCCTATCTTATGTAAGTCAGTTCATTTCTCTGGGCCTCAGTTTCTTCATTTGTTCAATGAGGGGTAGGATTGGAGGATCTCTAAGTGAGCTTTTTGGTTCTCTCTATCCCTCCTTATCTCTCTTGGTGCCAAGAGTGAGGCAAGGCAGGCTTCCCCATTGATTCAAGTATCCTTTCTCATTCACTTGAAAAGAGAAAGAGAAAAAAGATTTCCTTTCCTCTTCTCTTCCTCTCCCTGCCTCCTTTTCTCCCTTTCTCTCTTCCCCCATAAGACAGTGAGATTAAGAGACTTGTTTAAGGCCACACAGGTTATGAGAGTGGAATAGAACTCCTCCAGCCTTCCATTGAAATACCCCTTAAATGACATGGCCTAATTGCTCCTTGTATATGTATTCAAAGTGCATACGCAGCTGTGGGTGTTACTGTGGAGAGTCCTATTCTGGAGACTTGTGTGTCAATCCTGTCTCAAATACTTAATATCTCTAGGACTACAGACAAGTCACTTAACTTTTCTTAGCCTCGGTTTTCTCATCTATAAAATGGAGACAATAGTAGCATCTACCTTACAAAGTTATTCTGTGGATCAAATAAGATCTAATTAACGCTTTTCCAACCTTTAAAGCGATATGTAAATGCTACCTGTCAAAATTAGTTCTCAGTTTTGGAGATATTAGTAAAAAAACAAAAACAACAAAATACTAATAGCTTTCAGACATCTTCAGACAAAGAAATTGGGTTAGGACTAGGAGTAGAGACAGGGAAGTAAAGAGTACCTACCCATTTTTCGGTGCCCTTTGTACTAAAACCATCCTGAATGCCCATAAACCAACATACCTGGCAATTGAGATGTTTGGGATTTATTTGGTTTTTGAATTCACTTTACCTCCTGTAGTGGAGTTTTGTTCCTTAGAGGTTTGTCACTTCTAACAATTCCAGGTTGGTGGGTCGTAGGTAGGAGTTGTACTTTCTTGTAAATCCATTGAACTCTTCACTTCATTGTGAAACAGGAAAGAGGCTTAAAGATGATCCTCATTCCCTCATCCTCTTCCGCCCTCTTCCTCCTTACCCTCGCCATTCCAAATCTTTTCAGGATGTTTGAAGTTGGTGACGTGGCTTTCTCAAGTTTGCTGCTTTTTGGACACAGCCTCCAAAACAGAGCATTTCTTTTCCTTCCTTAGGTGTAAGCTGGAGGAAAGCGGATTTTCTTGTTTAGGGTGCTAGGAGGCACAGCTGGGACCCCTTACTGCAGCCACTGCAATAGGGGACAGGTTGCCAAGTTGTCCCCCTCCCTCCTGAGTTTCCTTTTTCAGTTTCTCTGTTGTTGTGTGGAGCTTTGAAACCTTTCTTCTCTTTCTCTTTTTAAGTGAATGAGAAAGGATCCTTGAATGGATGGGAAAGCCTGCCTTGCCTCACTCTTGAGCTAGCTGCCAAGCAGGTGATTTAAAGAGGTGTACATCCAAACAGGGCCATCCCGTGGCATTGCATCGGCTTGCTGTTGTCAAAGTTAATGAATTATGAAATTAAAAAAAAAAAGACACCAGGTCAGGAGAAATCAGTTATGGATTATAGCTAGCCTGGTCAAGTTGAAAGAACACTAAACTATCAGCTCAGAGACCTGGGTTCTTATCCTAACTCAATCCTGAGATTTAAATTTAAATTCCTTTGTTTTTTAAAAGGTAATGATCAATTTCTTTCCTTTCTACTACATTCATAGTTGGACTCAGAGTCACATGCGAGCTTGAGTCCCAGCTCTGCCCTCAATGAAGTCGATTGTGAACTCCTACAGGGCAGGGACTGTCTTCTGCCTTCCTTTGTATCCCTTAGCACAGTGCTAAGTGCCATATATATATATATATACATATATATGTATATATATATAATAAATGCTTATTTATTGACTGACTGACCAACTGATTCTGGAACCATAAGCAAATCACTTAATGTTTCACTTTATCACCTTTAAAAATGGGAAAATATGCCTCTTACTTCACAGTGTTGTTGGTGAAGAAGGCGCTTCAAGATTTTCATTGTGCTGTATAAGTGGGAGTTATATATTGGTGAGAATGAGGATAACATTATTATCCTCATTATTGTTATTAGAATGAGAGGCAGCATGGCAGGGAGCCTGTCTATCTAAACTTAGTTTTTAACTATCCTTCAATATTTAGGGCACATCACAGGACTGGACAGAGGAAGCCTGCTGTAGTTGAGGGAAGACGAGTCTTGGAGTCGGGAAGACCAGTCTTGGAGTCAGAAAGACCTGAGTTCAAGTGTAGCCTCTGACCAATTAGCTTCTCAGTATCCCAGGCAAATCTCTAAAACTCTTTAAGTTTTGGAACAATTGTCCATCAGCGGAGGGACTTTCTTCACTGGGAATTCTCCACCCCTGCTAGACTAATGAAATCATAGGTCCAGGTTTTGTTTTTTTGTTTTTGACATATTAGAAAGGACCAGGAGGCAACAAGATTATTAGAATCAAAAGATTTGGATTTGCATTGCAGTGCTGTCTTTTACTGTCTGAGAGACCTCGGCACATTACCTCACCTATCCATTGCCAGTTTCCTCATCTGTAAATAAAGGGGGTTGGACTAAATGATCTCTGATTACCCTTCCAAATCTCCAGGATCCTATGATGCAGAAATGTGAGCAATCCCTTGACTCCTTCCTAAACAGACGGCGTTCTCTGGATTCCTGCAGTTAGCTGGAGCTTGTGTGTGAACTTGCTTCCTTTCTCAGGAAACATGTCAGGTTCTAGCGGCATTGTGGTTGGTGATATCATTTAAATCCCTCCCCTGGAATGTCTCCCTGGATCCTGCTACACTCACTCCATTATTCTGGGAGAGATGACTCCAGCCCAAGACTGGGGTTGCTACTAAAAAGGGTCAAATGCTGCCATTGTTTCACTAGTACTCTGTAATCACCACGTGGTTTCTTTCTCATTCTCTCCCTACCGCCCTTGTCCTCCCCACCCCACCTTTTTAATCAAGGGAATGCTCTTTGATTCCACTGCTTTGTGCAAATCATGTTTTATGCATTTTGAAAGACTCCTAGTGTGTGGCGGGTTACTAGAATATTTTCATTCACACCCTCTCTCTCCTCCTGGAGATCAGATGATGCTTGAGAAAGGAAGGAAGAGAAAGGAACATCCTTGTAGTACTGGTATGTCAGGGCTCTCTGCTTGGGTAGACCAACATGGATGGTAGGTCAATGGGGCTCTTGGACTTGCTGAGTGAATTGTAACTAGAAATAATACAGGTAACACCAGAGGCAGGAGGAAGACTAAAATGGATTCAAGATCCCAATATGCACTCTTAGCAAGGTTTGAAAATTTCACATACATCCACACAACCTTTCCCTATGACACTCCCCTCCCTGCCCCACCCCATTCCCTTTTGGAAATCACTCTTCCTGGTGTGTTACATTGTCCACTAGCATCTTTGAGCCTTTACTATAACAGGATAATTGACTTGTCACAACCTTTAAGCCTTTAAGAGTAGAACTTTCTGACCCTTCAGAATACGTGCATTTAGAGAACGTGTCTGTCCCCTCAGAGCACTTCCTTTCCTGGCATGTGCATTGCCCAGGCAACTGACCATGTACTTAGCCTACCTCTATTCCTAGCCTAAGAGCCAGCCCAAGGAAATGTGAGTTTTCACTTATTGACTTCCAAACAATAAGCAGAAATCCTCTCTTGCTACTTTTTTCTTACTAAGGACAATCAAGTTGCAAAATCCCTAACTGGTGGGGGTGGCTCCACTATCCCCATTCATACTGTCTACCCTACTGCTCCAGTCATCCACTCTAAATCATCCTTCTTGCAACTTCCATGCACTGCCTATAGTCAACACATTCCTAGGTCCTTTAATAACAAAATAACAATGATCCCAGTGAAAAAGAAACTAGAAGGAAGGGACAGAAGATAACATTCTTCACGATTGCTTAATTTTCTTTAAGCTTTGCTTGTCTTTCTAGTAGTATTAGAGAAAATTAGCGCACATCTCAGACAGCAGTGGCCTCCACCTTGTGCAAGAGGCTTAATTTCCCCATAAAGTCATTCTCTGAGGTCCTTGGAAGCCCCACGGTCTGTTAGTAGGCATCACCTCCCATCACAGTTAATATCAGTTACAGCAACTTTCTATTCTGAGAGGATGTGTGGGTGGGGAGTTCCTCCTTTTCTTTGGCTCTTTGGTGTTCTTATTGCCTAAATATGAAGGTGGTTTCCTTTTATTTGATGTTCTATCAAGGCGGAATCAGACCACAGACCTTGGTGACTATAACAAAGTGCTAGGGAAGGAAGGTACCTCATGAAAACCAGTCAGCCTCCTCCTACTGCTGCTATCATTTGGGATTCTGTCCTTAACTCTGTACCCACCCCAAATGTACATGGTGATTATCAAACTGTTCTACAAGGTGGAGATATTAAGTTAGTCTGATTTCAGTTTTTAACTTGTTAGGAGGAAGATATAGATAACTTCCAGGATTGTTTTCATACTCACCTGGGGAGGCTGCTCATTGAATTTTAAAAGAGCCCCATATTTGGAATCAGGAGACCTGGGTTCAAACTATGGCTCGGACACCAACATTCTACAGGAGCCTTCAGCAGGTTGTTGCTTCTCTCTGGGCTTCAGTTTCTTTCTCTGTAAAATTGAAAGGTGACACCAGAGCCATAGTTCCCATTTAGGAGTTCACAGTGATGGTCCTAGAGGTTTGTGCTAAAAAAAAGAAAAACTTTAATGGCACTGTAAATACTAAATAATTGCCCAATTATATTACAAATATATTTTTCCTCTATGACAATAAATATATACATATTTGAAACATTATAAGTTGATTTCTGTCCATTCAAAATTGTCATAATCATGCACACAATGATTTTGGTGTTTGGGTAGTGATTATGTCAAATTCTGACAGATGCTGACGAAGTACAATGTGGTCTTACAATTTCTCAACCTATCATCAAATTGATTCCCAAACTGCCAGCAGTGGTTGGACATTTGAGTACAGACAGATTCCCAGTAGATGACCAGACACATGCACATACCATTATTTGCATTCTGTACGCTGTGCCAGAGCAGCTCACTCATTCTCCTTTGTTAGCCTGTAATCATACTGTCTCAGCTGCATACGTGATCAAGCTGTTGTGAATGTTTGCATTCTTGCAGCATAAATGTCAGGCTTTTGGAAATCATGATCTCTGGGCATGCTCATTACAAGCCATCTTGAGACCATCACAGACCATCACAAGTATTCTGTAGAAACAAACCTGATATTTCCTCTCTTTTTAGTAGTAAGGATGTTTTCTGATTTAAGCTTTTCTTCCACTTATGTTATTTTTATTTCATATGGAAGATTTTCAAAAAACCTGGTTCTTAACATTGGTCATTTTTCCAGTAGATTTTCTGTAAGAGTGTGTCCAGTGTGCCAGTAGAGAAAAGAAAAAAGTCATGTCTGAAAAGATTATTTCTTCACAAAGGTTAATTTATAGATGAAATATAAACATTGTTTAAAATGAAGCAAAATATGCAGTTGAATTTTAAGTACATTTATCATTTAATACAGTGTTTGTCATTAGCTAGTAGAAAAATGTCTTATATTGTAACTAGTTATTTGTTTTCTTTTATAGCTTACATGGCTAAAAAATAAAAAAAATTAATCTCCTACTCTCAGCAAGAGAGCTTGTAAAATTCCCCTACCATTTTCCATCACATATTTGTGTGAGCAAGCATTTTCACTTTAGTCTTGTTTTAAATCAAATTACAGAAATAAATTGGATACGGAACCAGATTTAAGGTTGTATTGATCTAGCATTGAGCCAAATAGTAGAAACCTTTCTCAAATTTAAAAGTCCAACATTGAAATTAAGTTGATATGCAGTTATGTTTTCAGTCATGGCTACTTAGTGGCCAGGCTTGGAGTAGTGTTTTTCTCTTTGCCACCCAGTGATAGGCAGTGCTTGTGGAGTCTCACTCTCTGCATTCTGTGGCCATTTTTTCTTTCTTATGCGTAATGAAAGGTACTATTGGAAAGGAAGCAGGTGCTAGTGGATTACTAGATTCTGAGCCAGAGGACTTGTAAATGCCAGCTGTGTGACCTATGGCAAGTCCTCATCTGTAAAATGAAGGCACTGGACTAGATGAAATGTCAGGTCCTTCTCAGCTCAGTTCTCCGATGATTCCTATGTGTTTGGTTTTTTTTAATGAATGATATTGTGAGGTTTTCTGGGCCTTTTTCTTCTTCTGGGAAACACAGAATGCTTGAGGTATTTCTTATTCAACTAGCATTTCTCCTCTAGTCTGTGGTTTGACAGTAGGAGAGGAGATATAGAACCAGAATTAATTCACAGAGCTCTGCCTGATGTATGTAGCTTTAATTCTTGGTGATTGTTTATTTATTGTCCCACAGAGCTATATGGGGGCATTACATTATATTCTTTTCTTACCTAGGTCTTGGGCATCTGATAAGTACTGAGAGGATTTAAAGCCCTAAGGCCACAGGGGAACCTGGCATTTAAAATAGAGCTGTTCTTCCCAGGCTTCTCTGAGCCCCTGTAATTCCACCCCTAGGACCAGGCTTGCTGCTTATGGACTGGGTTTTTAGTTCTTTATTTAAAAACACCTAGCTATCTACATCCCAGTTCAGTGGTCTTGGAGTCAGGTCTGAGTCCTCTCTTAGTAGCCAATCAGGCCTCAATTTCCGTGTCTGTAAATTGGGCATAATGATCTATGTATTTCCATCTCGGGCTTTAGTCTAAGCAAAGTGCTTTGCAAACCCTGGAGGATTTTAAATGGGAGTTGTTGGTTTATGACAATGGTTATTAATAATAATTTTCAGGCCTCTAGGCTGTGCTAATTTGCATGGCTATGTAATCCATTCCATCTGCTTTTGAATCACCGGACTTTGTCTTTGGGCATGAACAGATCTGGCTGTGCCTTAAAAGGTCCCAAAGAAATTACTTGTTGATTAATTTTGGCCAAAAAAAAAAAAAAACAAAACAGGGAGGGAAAGAGAGGGAGGGTGGAAATGTTTTAATTGGGGCTTTTCATTGTGAGTTGCCTAAAGCCCCCTTAGGATAATTAGCACTAAGTGAGAGAAGTTAAATGTTCTGGTGCTAACACTGTGGAGGAAATTACAGAGCATGGAAATAATAAAACGAGTCCTCATTAAAGGGTGTTGCAGCCTCCAACTGGCCCCTCACGGTGGGTTGGGAGAGACCTCTCAAGCTTCTTTGGGGTAACTGCACACTTTCCGACTGTCTGTGGGTGTTTCAAAATTAGTTTGTTCCTCCTGAAGTTCAGCAGGCCTCTTTTGTAATCTCTGGTGAGACAGCCTGGGCTCCACACTCCCAGGCTAGCCCTACAGCTTCCCACTTGGGATTAATAGCTTTTCCTCCTCCTAAATCCCAACCAGCCATCTTTACCTAGGTATGTCAGTACATATCCTTGATAACAACAGGGGCCTGAGGGTGAATGTGGTTGAGAACAAATCTGTCTTTGCCCAGCTTTCTTCTGACCCTTATATGTGTTGGCGATAGGCAGACAGCTGTAGCAGCCTCAGAAATTCCCCAATGTCATTGGGAATTTCTGTTCCCGATTTCTTATCTTTCCCAATAAACTGAGTAGGTCCTCTGTCTTAATCCCCCCACCCCCCATCCCTTGGAAGAAGTTCATGGGCAGCAGGGGAAAAAACCCTCTCCATCACCATACCTCACTGCCCTTCTCCTATCTTGGTCCCTCACCATTCCTGAGGCCAGGTCAGCAGTGGTGATGAGTAGAGGCAGCTGCCTGGGTTCATTGGGTGCTGTAGGATCATACATGCAGAACTGGAAAGAACCTTCTAGGTCATCTAGTCTTGCCCCCTCCTCATTAGAGTAGACTAAAGGAAGACTAGGATTCTGTGAGGTAGCAGCTTGTGGCGATGCATGGAGGCAAATGGAGTCGTCTTGTGTTTTGGAAATAGAGAGCAGTCCAATCTGGCTGGAGCATAATTTATGAAGGGAGTAGGATGGGAAAAAAATGGTTTTTAGAATCCTTGTCTTTCCTCCAGGTTCATCTCAGGTGCCCCTTCTGCCCAGAAGTCTTCCTTGATTTCCTGCCTCAGTTTTCCTTCTGCTCTGTTTATTTGTCTATGTGTTGTATCTCTCAGTAGAATGGACTCTCTTTAAAAGCTTATGTGATAGCACCTAGTAGAGTGCCTTGTACATGCATGGCACTCAGCAGATATTTATTGACATGAATTGAGCACCTGCCGTGTGCTGTATAGTACTGTGCACTGAACAAGATGGTGGGCGCTATGGACTTTCTTTCATGTAGCTAATACTTTCTTCATACTTTGTACATTTTTTCCTTGTCACATGGATTATTAAGTACAAAGAACTGTGCAGTAGAAATGCTATGAAGCAGAGGTGTCAAAGGAGGGGGGGAAAGGAAGAGGGGAGGGGTATTATTTGTAGTTTTCTAAGTCAATATGTGGTCCCCAGAGATCCTTATGCATCATTTAATGGCCCCCATTTCTGTTGGAGTTTGACACTACAGATGTAAGGGGTCTTACCAGAGAAATATGTGGCTCCTAAAGGAGACAGAGGGATAATGAAAGGACAGTCAGTTTATTCCATTGCTTAGGAGAAATCAAGATAAAGCAGGGTAGGGGATCTCCTGGGGAACTTGTGGGAGCATTCGGATGAGAGAGTTGGCGTGGCTAAGCATGGATGAATTGCCATCTGCACTGTTAGAAGGAATGCCCACATTGTTAAGACCAATAGCAGCAACAGTAATAGTAAGCAGTAATAGTAGCAGTAGCAGTAACTGCAGCAGTAATAATAGCAGCAGCAACAGCAGCAGTAGTAGTAAGAAGTAGTAGTAGTAGTAGTAGTAGTAGTAGCAGTAAAACACCTAATAGTTACATAGCATTTCAAAGTCTAATCCAGTTCAGTAAAGATTTATTAAGTGACTACTATGTGTTAGGCACTTTGCTAAGTGCTGAGGATACAATTAATAAAAAGAAAGTTAATCCTTGTCTTCAAGGAGCTTGCAATCTAACTGGGAGAAACAATGCACAAAAGGAGTCAGGAAAGGTGCGGGGAGCCCAGAGGGCACCGGGTGGCAGGGGCATCTTGTTCCGAGGAATTGAAACCAGGCAAAGGAGCAGATGCAGAGTGGACTTTACAAATGTTATTTCATTTGATCCTTACAACAACCCTGTGAGGTAGGGGATTTTCGGTGGGGATACCATTTTGCAGATGTGGAAACTGAGGCCAAGAGGGATCACCTAACTTGCTCAAGATCATAGAGCTATTAATATGGATATATAGGCCAGGACCTATACTTGGTCACAGGAATGCCTGTTAGCCCCTGTTATGCAATTACGTTCTTAATTTATTATTTTAGAGTTTTCTGCAACACTGGAAATTTAAAATGCCTCCCCTAGGGTCAGTCAGACGAATGACTGGAACCCAAGTCTTCTTGACTTGGAAACCACCTGTTTATCCACTATGGTATGCTGACTCCTATATACCATTTTACTGATGGGGAAACTTAGTATGTGACCTAAAGTCACAGAGCTGGTGAGTAACAGCACTAGCACTTCAGATCTGAGTCTTTGGACTCCAAGGCCATGCTTTCATAACCTTTTGTGCTACTAGGCTTAAATTTCTACATTTTCAAGGAGTCTGAATAAAGTTTCCTTTACCTTGAAGACCTAGGTTCTCTGTGACATGCCAGCCGCGTGTGACCTTGAATAAGTTCTTTCCATGAAAGTCGTTTTCCAAGTCTGTAAAATGTGAGGATTGGACTACATGACCGTTAAATGCCCTTCCAACCATACATTCAATAGTCTGTTGGTGACATACAAAAGGGTTAGGTCCAAGGCAGCTCAGAATGCTCTTCGTATAGTAGGAGATTCCCCCAGGGGCTGGTCTGGCATTTGTTTAACAGTCTTCAGGATAGGCCATTTCTTTTCAGGGCAGAGAAGAGTGTATTCAGATCTGAGCCCATGGAAATTCAGTCTAGTCACTTGGCATCCTGAGGATGTTAACCTCCCAAAAGAATGGTAGTCTCATTCCAGCTTGGATGAGGAGGGCTTCCCCAGGCCAGGGCCACCACCTCCCACATCTCTTTCTCCTTGACCCCAGATACTCCTCTCTTTCAGAAAACCACCCTAGCTCGCTAAAGAACCTGTGGTGAAAGTAACTCTTGTAAGCCACAACAAAGGTTTGCCAACAGAAACAAATGCTTCATAGCTTGTGTGGGAGCTGCAAGGGAGTCATGCTGCTGGGTGACCTTTCTTGTGAGGAGTGAAGGAAGTCTGTCTTTGGCCTGTGATGACAGAACCTGGCCGTTGAATAGTCTTGGTAAAACGGAAAGGTCGGGCTTCTGAATCATAGCCTCCCAGGTGTCTGCTTTCGAAAAAGCTTGGGAGAAGGCCGTTATCTTCCCTTTGAAGACAACTCTCGCTTGTCCCCTCTGCTGAATACTGCCAGAGTGAAATGTCACTGGTGAGCAAGGTTACCACGGAGGGTGGAATACAGAGGCTTCGGCAAGTTAGATGACAAAGGCTTATTTAGTTGGGGGTGGGGAGAGGGGGAAGGAGCAGCACATTGGAGTGATTGACCTGACTTGTAGAGCCAAAGCCTCTAGAGAAGAATAAAAAGATTAAATGGCTGCTCTTATGGAGTGCTTTGGAAGAATGCTTACGAATTCTTTGCAGAGGCAGATGATGGACTGGGGCATAAAACCACGGGCTTTAAAACTAACAGGGACCTTTAGGTATTGTCTGGTCCAGCCTTCTGATTTTACAAATGCGGAAATTGAGGTGAGGGGAAGTGCTTAAGATCACAGCTAGAATCAGCCAGAACAATTAGAGTTGGAAAAGACCTTAGATGTCATCTAGTTCAACTTCAGGGAAGCTAAAGTGAGAACGTGGAGGAGGGAGAGAGAGGGAGAGAGAGGGAGAGAGAGGGAGAGAGAGGGAGAGAGAGGGAG
>JAQQSZ010015220.1:0-11331 GCA_028646595.1 Phalanger gymnotis
CAAAATACTCTCTTTCTTTCCTCAATGAGTTAAGTACCTGGCTCATAATCTTTCTCCCCTCCCCAACTCCTGCCCTCACATTAAGGGACTTCAAGAGATATAAACACACATTATATATGAATTCATATATATGTATACATACATATACACACTCCATCAAACACCCTCATCTCCTAGTTTCTCAGATTACTAATTTCCTGGGTTTGTCTTGGCAGATAGACTCTCAAATATTTTATAGTGTCTACAGTAACTTTAAATGGAATTTCTCTTTCTATCTCTTGCTGTTGGGCTTTGTTAGTAATATATAGGAATGCCGATGATTTATGTGGTTTTATTTTATATCCTGCAACTTTGCTAAAATTATTTATTATTTCAAGTAGTTTTTTACTTGATTCTCTAGGATTCTCTAAGTAAATCATCATATCATCTGCAAAGAGTGATGACTTAGTTTCTTCTTTGCCTATTCTAATTCCTTCAATTTCTTTCTCTTCTCTTATTGCTAAAGCTAACATTTCTAGTACCAAATTGAATAACAATGATGATAATGGACATCCTTGTTTCAACCCCAATCTTATTGGAAATGCATCTAGCTTATCCCCATTACATATAATACTTGCTGTTGGTTTTAGGTAGATGTTACTTATGATTTTAAGGAAGATTACATTTATTACTATGCTTTCTAGTGTTTTTAATAGGAAAGGGTGTTGTATTTTATCAAAAACTTTTTCTGAGTCTATTGAGATAATTATATGACTTCAGCTAGTTTTGTTGTTGCTATGATCAATTATGCTGATAGTTTTCCTAATATCGAACCAGCCTTTCATTCCTGGAATAAATCCTACCTGGTCATAGTGTATTATTCTTATGATAAGTTGCTGCAATCTTTTTGCTAATATTTTATTAAAAATTTTTGCACCAATATTCATTAGGGAAATTGGTCTATAATTTTCTTTTTCTGTTTTGACTCTTCTTGCTTTAGATGTTAGTACTATATTTGTGTCATAAAAAGAATTTGGTAGGACTCCTTCTTCAGCTATTTTCCAAATAGTCTAAAAAGTATGGGAATTAATTGTTCTTTAAATGTTTGATAGAATTCACATGTAAATCCATCTGGCCCTGGAGATTTTTTTCCTAGGGAGTTCATTGATGACTTGCTCAATTTCTTTTTCTGAGATGGGGTTATTTAGGTATTTTATTTCCTCTTCTGTTAACCTTGGGCAATTTATATTTTTGTAAATATTCATCCATTTCCCTAAGATTGTCAAATTTATGGGCATACAATTGGGCAAAATAATTCCTAATGATTGTTTTAATCTCTTCATTGGAGGTGAATTCGCCCTTTTCATTTTTGATACTGGTAATTTGGGTTTCTTCTTTCTTTTTTTTAATCAAAATGACCAAAGTTTATCAATTTTATTGTTTTTTTTCATAGATCACTTCCCTTTATCCACTGCTTTTGCTCCACATATGCTGCTGAAAAAAGAAAGAGAAAATCACTCAATAGTGCTGAGTCCACAAATTTGTTTTGTAATCTCAATTGGACTCTTGGTGCTATTGGGCACTCTTTTTATATTTCCCTAATTAACTTACTATTCCACTCACCATAGCCACTTTTCTAGACATTTTCATCTTTCTTCAAACCTCGCATGGCTCTCCCCTCCCTTCAAATGAGAATTTGCCTCATATTTTACTGAAATTGATGCCGTTCACCCAAAACTCCCTTTTCTCCACTCCTAATCTCACATCCTTCTGATGCCTTCCATCATTGTTTCTTCCTCCACTGCTGTCTCACATGATGAGATCTTTCTTGCCAAGGCCAAGCCCCCTTCAATGCTCAAGTGATCCTATTCCATCCTATTTCCTCCAAGGCAGGGGTGGGGAACCTGTGGCCTCAAGGCCCTCTAGGTCCTCAGGTGTGGTCCTTTGACAAATCCTGGAGATTTATTCTGTGAAGTTTGGGTTCAATACAAGGGCTGCACTTGAGGACCTAGATGGCCCCATGTGGCCTCAAGGCTGAAGGTTCCCCACCCCTGCTCCAAGGGATTGCCTCCGCAATCATCACCACTTTCTCGCATTTCAGACTTTCCCTATCTATTGGCTGCTTTCCTATTGCCTAAAAACTTGCCCATCTCCACCATCCTCAAAAAACCCTCATTTGATCTATCCATCCTAGCTAACTATCATTCCATATCTTTCCTGCTTTTTGCTGCCAAATTCCTTGAGAAGGCCATCTTTAATAGAGGTCTTCATTTCTCTCACTCTCTCAACTTTTTACAGTATGTCGTCCAACCTCATCATTCAACCAAAACTGGTCTCTCTCAAATTACGAAATGATTTCTTAATTGCCAAATGTAATGGACTTTTCTCAGTCTTCATCCTTTTTGACTTCTATGCAGCCTTAGTCACCCTTTTTAAAAAATCTTTATTTATTTATTTAATATTTTTAGTTTTCAGCATTAATTTTCACAAGAGTTTTAATTACAAATTTTCTCCCCATTTCTACTCTCCCCCCCATTCCAAGATGGCATATATTCTGATTGCCTCATTCCCCAGTCAACCCTCCCTTCTGTCACCCTGCTCCCCCCCCATCCCCTTTTCCCTTACTTCCCTGTAGGGCAAGATAGATTTTTCTGCCCCATTGCCTGTATATCTTATTTCCTAGTTGCATGCGAAAACTTTTTTTTTAACATCTGCTTTTAAAACTTTGAGTTCCAAATTCTCTCCCCTCTTCCCTCCCCACCCACCCTCCCTAAGAAGGCAAGCAATTCAACTTAGGCCTCATGTGTATCATTATGCAAAACCCTTCCACAATACTCATGTTGTGAAAGACTAACTATATTTTGCTCCTTCCTATCCTATCCCCCTTTATCCAATTTTCTCTCTTGACCCTGTCCCTTTTCAAAAGTGTTTGCTTTTGATTAGCTCCCCCTGCTATCTGCCCTCCCTTCTATCATCCCCCCCTTTTTTTTAATCTCCTTCCTCCTTCTTTCCTGTGGGGTAAGATATCCAATTGAGTGAGTATGGTATTCCCTCCTCAGGTCAAATCTGATGAGAGCGAGATTCACTCATTCCCCCTCACCTGCTTAGTCACCCTTTTCTCTAGGTTTTCCTGATACTTCTTTCTGCTGGTTCCTCTACCTCTCTGATCAACCTGTCTTTGCTGTATCTTCTTCCAGGTCACATCTCCTAACACTGGGTGTCCTGCAGGGCTCTGTCCCAGGCTGTCTTCTCCTTCCATACTATTTCATTTAGTTATCTCATCAGCTGCCATTATTTCAATGATCATTTCTTTTTTTAAACAGTTTTTCACCCTTTAAAAAAATTAATATTTTCCCCCAATTACATGTAAGAACAGTTTTAACATTATTTTTTCAAATGTTTAGTTCCAGATTCTCTCCCTCCCTCCCTCATTGAGAAGGCAAGCAATTTGATGTAGGTTATACATGTGTAGACATGCATACATGTATACATGTGTAGACACTTAATGATCATTTCTACTCTGATGATTCTTTAATGTATTTATCCAGCTTTAACCTCTTTTTGAACCTCAAGTCTTGAATCTCCAACTGGATGCCCTGTACACATCTGAAATTCACCATTAACTCATTATATTACCCGCCTCCAAAACCCTCTTACCTCCCAAATATTCCTTTTATTGTTGGAGGCACCATCATCTTCCTAGTCATTTCCCCAGACTCACAACCAAGGTGTCATCCCCAACTCTTATCTCTCTATCCTCCTATCTCACTCCTCATATCCAATCTGTTGCCAAAGCCTATATATTTTACTTTCTAGCATCTTTTGTATCTCCTCTTTCTCTCCTTTGATAGTGTCACCACTCTCATATAGGCCCTCATCACCTCACACTTGGACTACTGCAATAGCCTGCTGATTGGTCTGCCTACCACAAGTCTCTTCTCACTTCATTCCATCCCACTAAGCTGTCAAAATGACCTTCCTAAAGTGCAGATCTTCCCACTCCCCAACTCAATAAATTCCAGAGACTCTCTATCAGTTCCAAGATCAAATACAAAATCCTGTGTCATGCAAAGCCTTCCTAACTTAACCTTCCCCCCAATCCCAACCAAACCTTCCAGTCTTCTTACACTTTACACATTCTCACATACTCTTTGATCCAGTGACACTGGCCTCTTTGCTGTTCTTTGAATAAGACATCTCATCTCCTAATTGCAGACATTTCCACTAATTGTTCCTCATATTAAACATTCTTCCTCTTAGTCTCTGCCTCTTTGCTTCCCTGGCTTCCTTCACATCCCAGCTAAAATCTTATTTCTATATGAAGCCTCTCCTAATCCCTCTAGTACTTTCTAGACTAATGATTATTTCCTACTTAGCCCCTTTATAACTTATTTGTATGTTATTTCCCCCATTGGATTGTGAGCTCTTTGAAGGCCGGGGCTGTCTTTTGCCTTTTTCTTTTCTTCTTTTGGTATCTTTGTCTCTTAGTACAATGCTCAGCATATAGTAGGCATACTAAATGTTTGTTGATTAATTGACTAAGAAAAGAGTAAAGTGTGAGAAGGGAGGTAGAAATAAGATTGAAAAAAGAAGAAAAAGGAAATAAAGAGGATTACTAAAACATGTTTTTGAAAATCACTGAAGAGAACAGAAGGAAGGCCAGAAGGAATCACAAACAAGCAGGACAACCTTGAAAATAACATGTTGAATTTATTATATAGTTAAAAAGAAAAACAAGCTACCAATAATATTTGCATTTTATATACTAGCTTCTTTATTCTACCATATATGTGGAAATTCTTGTTTTAGTTCATGTCTGTTAATTTCATAATTTTTTAAAATGAAAAAAGAAAAAGCAATTGGTAGGGGGTTGGTCTATGGTAGAACAGGCACACTACTTCACTTTTGGTGGAACTGTTAATTTGTTTAACCATTCTGGAAAGGAATTTGGAATTATACAAAAGTTGTTAAACTCTGCATACCCTTTGATCCAGAGTTACCACAACTAGACATATGTCCCCAAAGCCTCAAAGACAGATGTAAAGGACTCGTATACACAAAATATTATTTGTAACTCTCTTCAGTATAAAAGAAAAGACTTGGAAACAAAGTCCTTTTGTGTCTATCAATTAGAGAATGACTGAATATAATAAATTATGGTTTGTGCATGTAATCCATTAATGAATTATAAGAGATGATGAAAGGAATATGTAGTAGGAACAGTATCCTAAACCTTGCCCTCATGCTAATTTAGCTAGTTTTTCCTTAAAAAAGGGCATGATCATTATCAAGACTTGGTTGGGTCACATTCCCCAACAGATAAATAAATGGTTGAAGGATACGAACAGGCATTCTAAGACATCAAGAAACAATAAAACAGTCAAAAGAATAAAAAAATAGAAGAAAATGTGAAATTTCATCAGAAAAAGAACTGATCTGGAAAATAGATTAAGAGATAATTTAAAAATTATTGGACTATCTGAAAACCATGATCAAAGGAGACTAGACATCATCTTTCAAGAAATTGTCATGGAAAATTGCCCCAATATTTTGGTTCTAGAGAGTAAAATAAAAATTGAAATAATCCACTCAAAATGAAAACTCTCAGGAATATTATAGCCAAATTGCAGAACTCCCAGGTCAAAGAGAAAATACTTCAAGCAGCCAAAAGGAAGCAATTCAAATTTCATGGAGCTACAGTCAGGATCACACAATTAAAGGGAGCTTCCACATTAAAGGGAGCAGAGGACTTGATATGTGATATGTGCTATTCTGAAAGGCAAAGGAGCAAGGATTACAACCAAGAATAAACTATACAGCAAAACTGAGTATAATACATCAGAGGGAAAAAATGAGTATTTAATGAAGTAGAGGATTTTCAGACATTCTTGATGAAAAGACCAGAGCTGAATAGAAAATTTGACATTCAAACAGAAGACTCAAGAAAAGTAAAAAAAGTAAACATGAAGGAATAGTCATAAGGAACTAAATAATATTGAACCATTTACATTCCTATATGAGATAATACATGTAACTGCTAAGAATTTTATCATTATTAGAGCCATTAAAAGAAGTTTACATAGACAGAGGGCATGGGTGTGAGTTGATTTTGTTGGAATAATCTCAAAAAAAATGAAAGGGTGAGAAAGAGGGATCCATTGGGAGAAATAGAATGGGGAAAATTTTCTCACATAAAAGAGGCATGCAAGGAAGAGCTTTTACAATATAGGGAAAAGTGGGGAGGGGTGGCAGGCAATTCTTGAACCTTACTCTTACTGGAATTGGCTCAAAGAAGGAAGAATACGTATACACACTCAATTGTGTATTTAAAAAAATGTAATTGACCCAATGGGGAAATAGGAGAGGAAGGGATAAGAGAAATTTATAAAATTTATAAAAATAAGAGCCATTACCCAATTGATAAGTGGTCAAAGGATATGAACAGGCAGTTTTCAGAAGAAATCAAAGCTATCCATAGACTTGTGAAAAAAAAATGCTCCAAATCATCATTAATTAGAGAAATACAAATTAAAACATCTCTGAGGTATCACCTTACACCTATCAGAAATGAGAAATGCTGGAGAGGAAAAAGGAAAAATAGACACACTGGTGAACTGAAATAGTCTAACCATTCTGGAAAACAATTTGGAGCTATGCCCAAAGAGCTACAAAACTGCGCATACACTTTAACTCAGCAATACCCCTACTAGGTCTATATTCCAAAGAGATTAAAAAAAGAAAAGAAGAAGGACCTATTTGTACAAAAATATTTACAGCAGCTCTTTTTGTGGTAGTAAAGAACTGGAAATGCTCGTCAATTGGGGAATGGCTGAACAAGTTGTGGCATATGATTGTGATGGAGTATTATTGTGCTATGGGGAATAATGAGGGGGTCGTTTTAGAAAAAAAAAAACATGGAAAGACCTATATGAACTGATGTAGAGTGAACTGGGAAGAATTAGGAGATCTTTTGGCACCGTAACAGCAATGTTGTAATGATAAACAACTGTGAAAGACTTAGCTACTTTGATCAATACAATAATGCAAGATAATTCCAAAGGACTCATGATGAAAAAAATGCCATCCACTTCCAGAGAGAAAACTGATGAACTCTTGTGTGCAAATTGACATATGATTTTCCCACTTTTTGTGTTTTTCTGACTTCAAAAATATAGCTAATATGGAAATGTTTTGCACAATTACACATATATAATTAATATAATATTACTTGCCTTCTCAGTGCAAGGAAGTGGGTGTGGGAGGATGTGAGAGGGAGGGAAAGAATTTGGAAATAAAAATTTAAAAAGAAAAGAATGTTAACATGAATAAATTTTTTTAAAAAAGAAATGAAGGAGGGCACCGTTTCAGAAAAACCGAGGAAGACCTGTATAAACTGAAGCAGAGTAAAGTGAGCAAAACCAAAACAATTTATGCAATAACATTATTGTAAAGACAAATAACTGTAAAAGACTTTAGAACTCTGATCAACTTAGATTAGAGTTCTAAATAATGATCAAACACAATTCCAGAAGACTCGTGATGAAACACATGACTCACTTCCTGACATAGAGGTGATTGACTCACAGTACCGATTGAAGCATATATTTTTTTGGATATAGCCTATGGGGGAATTTATTTTGCTTTTTTTGTTTTGTTTTGTTTTTCTTTTTCTTTCTTGCTCAATAAGGGGAAGGGATGAAGTAGCGAAGTTTTTGATTGAAAGAAATAAAAATTTAATTTAAAAAATTAATTGGCTCAGGCTGCTGACATCACTTCCTGTTTCTGAGTATCAAACAGCCATAAGGAGTTCTAGATTCTTTCTGATATTTAGTGGTCTACGATGCACAACTCAGGCAAGGGAGTTTCACTCAGCTGAGCTCAGAATCTCCTCAATGCTTTTCCTTAATTAATTTTCTTCTCCTTTTATTGCTAAACTATTAACCGTTGAATGACCTAAAAGTATCTTATTTTGTTCCAGTATTAAGCCTAAGCTCTTAGGAGACTTTCTGTTGTTCAGTCATTTTTCAGTTATGTCTGACTCTTTGTGTCCCCTTTGGAGTGTTGTTTTGTTTTTTGTTTTTTTTTAGGAGGAACAAAGTAAATTTATTTCACAAACCTTGCAAGATTTGGGCACACCTCCATAATGGAGGAGGCAAGGTAAAAGGGAACCTGTCCTAATTTATACTCTTAATGAAAAAGATTCCCGCCCACCTCTATCCCTTCTCACCATTGGCTGGGAGGTGGGCTTATAGTCTAGGCGTGAAAACTATACAGAGGACCAAGGTTGATCCCGTCCATTCAGGTTTTTCCCTATCAGAACTCAACTGCCAGGGTGGCATCTGAAAGTCTAGGAGAAGAAATGGGGTGGGGGAGGAGGAGAGACCTTCCTAGAGCAAAGGACAAATAGCTCACAGGAAGTTCATTATCTTCTAACATCTGAGAGAGAGAGGGGAGGAAGGGCATACCTTCAGTTCCAGGCCCTCACTTTCCAAAATCACAAAGTCAAATCAAATCCCAAAACCTCTCCATTAAACATAGGCTGTAAAGTCTTCACAATTATCCATCCCATTCAGTCCCCTCTCTTTTTATACTAATCTGAAGACTTCACACATCATTGCTGATATAAGTTGCATCCCCATTACCCTTTTCTAAGGTTTCCATTCCTCAAAATCTCTGATGCATTGACAAATCAAAGGGGGAAGTCCCCTTTGTAAATACAGATACAGAGACCCAAAGGAAAACAATGATGCAGTTGTCTCTTTAAGATTCAAAAAGTCTTTTCCTGTATGGCTGTCCGGCAGGGAGCACCAGCTTTGGGGGTTTTCTTGGCAAAGATACTAGAGTGGTTTGCCATTTCGTTCTCCAACTCATTTTACAGATGAAGAAACTGAGGCAAACAGGTTTAAGTGACTTGCTTAGGGTCACACAGCTAGTAAGTGTCTGAGGTCAGATTTGAACTCAAGAAAATTAGTTTTCCTACTTTCAGCTAGGTGTTCTTTCCACTGTACCACCTACCTGTGCCAGATTGTAAAGACAAACAATTTTAAAAGGCTTTAGAACCCTGATCAATTTAGATCAGAGTTCTAAATGATGATCAAACACAATTCCAGACGACTCATGATGAAGTATTGAACCTAGGCTATTAGGGAAGTTTCTGTGTCAGGCCCATCCCAGAACAGAATGGTTGCAGAGAAACTTGTAAAGATGGATGTAACCCTTATTTGCAGGATACCCTACTCATTGGTGAAGATTGATTATTCAATGTACTGTCCCGGTTCCAAATCAAAACCCTGCCTCCCTTTCCCTCCTACTCCCTGCCTCTTGTAACTGGCACCCTGGCTTCTCAGGATTTCTCTGACAGGCTAGCTAACTACACTACTCCAACTGCAATCTTGGCTCCAAGGTTGGAGCCTGGCTTAGACTTCGGGTCCCAAGGATCACTTTTGGCACCTGAAACTGAGGACAAACACCATAGAACAGAAATAAATACTCCTAGGTGCATTTCTGGAGCCTGGGTAAAAGGGAGGCAGAAGAGGAAGGAAAGTCCTTCTTTCACTAGTTCAGTTTTAAACAGAAAAAGAGTGGTGGAAAAGAGGATCAACTGGTTCAGTCTCACCAGTTTGTAAGATGCAGGCAACCAATCAAAAGAGGCTACTCCCCACTTATGTGGCCAGGGATGGAGAGGCCTCCACAGTAGGCAATCTGGACATTCTCCAAAGGCCCCTCAAGGGGTCATGTGAACAAACTGGGCAATGCCCAGAACAGACCAGAGTTACATTAGTGATTTGGAACACTCTTATAAATGGTTATTAGTAGTAGTTGGCAATCCTTCTTTTGAGAACCCTTCATTCATATCCTTTGACTACTTATCAACTGGGGAATGACTTTTGGTATTATATCTTTCTGTTGGTTGTCTAAATATCTTGGATGCCAAATTCCTAACCAAAAACTCTAATACAAAAGGCTTTTCCCATTTGACCCTCATACTCTAAGGAAAATTTTTTCAATTTTATGTAATCAAATTATCTATTTTATCTTTTGTAAGTACATCTCTGACTCACCAGTATGAGAGGTACATGATATGTTTCTCTTAATTTTTTATGGAATATTCTTTAATATTCAGGTTATGTGTTCTCTTCAAATTTGTTATCAAGTATGGTATAGCCTACTTTCTGTCAGGCTGCTTCCCAATTTTTTCAAGTTATCAAATAGGGAATTTTTTCTCTTTGCGAAGGAATCTGTTTTGAAGTTTATAAAAAAATTGGTTGCTAAGTTCTATGATTTCTAATTCTCCTTTGTTGAGTTTATTCCATTGATCTATTTCTCTATTTTTCTTAAACCACTTCCAAACAGTTTTGAATACTGCTGCTTTATAATATAGTTTGAGGTCTGGAAGTGCTATTCCCTCTTCATCTCTACCTTTTCCCATTATTTTCCTTAATGGTCTATATTTTTTATTCCTCTAAAAGAAATTTTATTATTTTACCAACTTCCATAAAATATTCCTTTGATAGTTTGATTGGTATAAAACTATAAACTAATTTGCATAGTATTATCAGTATATTGGCATGACCCAGAGAGGCATGATCTTTAATGTGGGCTTTTAAATTATGATAGGAATGATTTATGACTATTCTTATATACTGAAATATACTAGTGGGTATTAAAAATTATTTAGTATTTTATTTTTCCCCAGTTACATGTAAAAGCAATTTTTAACATTCATTTTTTATAACTTTGAGTTCCAAATTCTCTTCTTTCCTCCCTTCCACCTCTCACTCCCACTGAGAAGGCAAGCAATTTGATATAGGTTATACATGTGTAGTCATACATAACATTTCCATATTAGTCATGTTGTGAAAGAAAACATAGACCAAAAAAATCCTCAAGAAAAATAAAGTAGGGGGGCGGAGCCAAGATGGCAGCTGGAAAGAAGGGACTACCGTGAGCTCCCCACCAAGTCCCTCCAAAAACCTATAAAAAATGGCTCTGAACCAATTCTAGAACTGCAGAACCCACAAAGTGGCAGAGGGAAGCAGGGCTCCAGCCCAGGACAACCTGGATGGTCCCTGGGTAAAGTCTATCCCACATGGACCTGGTTGCTGAGTGGAGAAGAGCTGAGCGGAGCAGAGCCCAGCATGGGCGGCGCAGACCAGTGAGACTGGGAGCTGGGCGGAGCGAGCCTTAGCGCCCTGAATCAGTGAGCTGTGGCAGTTTCCAGAACTCTCAACCTACAAACAGCAAAGACATCAGAGAAGGTTAGTGGGAAAAGCTGCAGGGATTGAGTTTGCAGTTCGGCCACTGCCCCTGGGGCAGCGGAGGTGGGGCAGCTACAGAACTACAGCTGCAGTT